>CAKAKR010044817.1:0-52669 GCA_916700685.1 Adelosebastes latens | reverse complement strand
AGAGGTCGTCTTTGCTGTGATCCAATCACGTTGTGCAGATTGGTTAGCTTGGTGCTAACTTCCTTGCGGTTGTTACTGGAAGGTAATTGGTGAGAAGGCAGGCTCTCGCGTCTTCTGCCTTTTGGTTCCTTGTGTTGAAATGGCTGTTTCCTAACAGGCCATTGATCAGAACAGAGCTGCTTCTACAGCTTCTGGACTGGAGAGCTGCAGCTCACCTCAAGCAGGTCAGGAGGTGAGGAGGTGAAGAGCGGGAAGAGTGGAAAGAGGAAAGAGGAGGAACAAAGACATTCCTCTGGTTTTGTTCCTGGGTGAATTTCACACCTCTGTGTGAAAATGCTACAGTAGCCAATGGCAGCTGAGCTTAGTCCAGTGGTCAAGGATCATGTTACTGAGTTCATGAGGTCACTGGAAACCAGCCATTTGCTGGGTCCCTACAGCCACAAGCTTCTCAGAAAAAGTAGCTTAACACATCTGGTCCAAGTTCAGGTTTAACAACAGCAAAACTATATCAAAAATCTGTTTACAAACTCTCACCCAACTCGTGCAGTATAATCCAAGTCTCATTTATCCAGTCGTGTGCTCACTACTTCCCAAACACATGCGATAATCTACAAAGTCCCATGCATGCACGGACCTGCAGCATGCATGCGAAAGCATGACATGGTTGCATAATTTTGAAAAGCAACACCATAGAAATGTAGTTAAAAATTAAATGTCACTATTCAGAATATAATAATAGTTAATGAATAGATTGTTATAATAATTGTTAATTAACATTATTTTGGTGCTGTTTTTGTTTACAGTGATTGATTGTAATATGTCCCACCCGAACAACCACATGTTCATTCTAATTTGTTCAACCATATTTCGTCCTACCACATTTACCACTTTAGATTGAGTGTTAAGGACTTCTCTGTTTCTGCCTCTATCTCTCTACAGCTCCTTTGCTTCTCTCACAAAAAGTCACGGGTGTTTTGTTTTTATATTGCAATGATGCTACTGGACCATGAAATGTCATCCTCTCCAACACGATGCTTCAGTTCCCCACGGGGGCAGAGGTGGTTGGGGAGGGGGTTGACATTATGCTGCCACATTTTAGGACTGCCTGTTCCTAACAACACACTCACATCAGTTATTATTTTTAATGCTCAAAAATGACTGTCACCACTTCATTATATGCCCTGAGTGTACACAGCAACAGGAGAGAGAGAGCGTACATTCACCAAGGCTGCACAATTCTCAGAAATAGCTTTCAATTTTAACAAATGTTTAGAAATCATGGTCTGGATCAAAAATAAAAATGTAGTGTTCATAGAATTCATGTCCTCCCTGATGCAGAACTGCAGCTAATTTATTTATTACTTTTTTCTTTTGGCCATGATTTAACCATTCACCATATTTTATTCAAATCTGAAATTATTTAAGTTATTTAGATATCCTTTTACCTAACATAAAAAAAAAGGACCAAAAACATGACCACAACGGTAGAAGTGATAACACACACTAACTGTATTTATGTCAAATGTATTTTAAAAAAACTGTACTTAAACACATGCACTTTAATTTGTATGTAAATTATGTTCATAAAATATAATACATTCTTAAAATTACAACAGCAACAATTGAAAATAATGAACTATTATTAATTATTGTTGTAATATAACATTTTGTTGTTACATTAGATTAAAATAAAAAATAAAAACATGAATCAAGATTTTTAAAAACAACAACATTAATGAAGCGGTATTCAAATTCTGTAATACAACACAAAATACTTCATTTAAAACTAGGATAATAACTATCAACAAACTCTAAATCTGTCTTTGCAGATCCTTGTGGAGCTACTTACTAGTGGCACATTTGATATGTTTCTTCCTTACTACGTTAAATGTGTATCTAGCGGTGAGGTTGTAGATTGCATCCAATTGAAACTTCTCCCATGTGCTAAGCGAACCAGAAGTGACACAAGAGGTTGGCACTAAGTACAACCGAATGCTGCAAAAGACATTTTTGGCAACCAAAAAGGTTATAATTAACGTTCATGAACTGAAAACACACTGTGAAAGGGTTGAAATTCAAAGACGAAAATACGGACAACTCCCAGACCGGACAACGCCGTGGTAGCGACCTGTCAATCACAAGGTAGCCAAGGCCTAAAGCATACCCTGCTTTATGGTCTATTTGACTCTAGATGGGACCATAATTTACTAAATGAACATCATGCTGTGTTGAAAAAGACTTGAAACTAGTGATTGAGACCATAAACTCATGTTTACAATGTTTACTGAGGTAATAAATCAAGTGAGAAGTAGGGTCATTTTCTCATAGACTTCTATACAATCAGACTTCTTTTTGCAACCAGAGGAGTCGCCCCCTGCTGGCTATTAGAAAGAATGCAAGTTTAAAACACTTCAGCATTAGCCTCACTTCTCAGACCCGAAGGTAGCCCACTGGTGAAAACGCAAATAATCTAGAGCCTATCTAGAGCCAGTGTTTGGTTTGTCCGTTCTGGGCCACTGTAGAAACATAGGGGCCCGCTCCGTAAAGAGGACCCTCTCCGTATGTAGATATAAATGACTTATTCTAAGGTAACGACAACGATTCTTATTTCCAGGTGATTATACACTAAAGAAAACATACTGATTAATATTATATTCCATTTCTGCCAATAGATCCCCCTAAATGCTACACACCGTTCCTTTCAAGTTCCTCTGGATTGAAATTATTCATTTTATTTATGTTAATATATAGCTTGTTTGTTTATTCATGTTTTTTTTTGTTTGTAAATGCAACATGTGCATCATTCTAAAGTCCTAAACTGCAAAGCTGTTCATGTCCCAACTTAAAACATCACAGAGAAGAGCAGCAGAAAATTACAGGCGTGATACCAAGTCGAATTCCTCGACTTTCTTGTTTCATGTCTAACCCATTAACCACAGCAATCTCCCAAACCACCCAGCAGTCCTTTGTAGTGGGTTTTTATGCCAAACGGAGCGAAAAACACAGCTTGACTCAGCCAACAGTGATCAGTGCTTGGCCTCCAGAAAGTGTCAGTCAAGGAAAGCCATGGGAATAGAGGGAAGAGTCCAACCTGAGCTTGTACAGGTTTTTACAGGTGATGAGCTGACAAGCTATGGGAAATGGGAGGTCCATGTTCTGTCTGATTAGCCTGAAGCTGTTAGAAGGGCTCCTGGGTTGTTACATTGCTGTAGTCAACAGGGGCACTGTGGCACTCTTATTACTCTTATCATACACCATTGTTGACAACTCCTTGTTTCCTGGCAGCTGTCTGCAGTCTGTTATTTCCAGTTATAATTGTTTGTGATTCGTTGGCAGGTGTCTGTTAATATTGTATACCATGAAAGCCCAATCATGTTTACAGTTTGTGAGAGCTGGTCATCCCCTGAACCAGTTCCACTCGCTGAAGAAGACAATGAGATTCAGCTCCTGAAAAGCTACAAAGTGGGCTTTTGAGCTTAGATTATTTTATTACAGATACTGTGCTGTTCCCAGAGGTCAAATATGAAGTTCCATGCTCAAATGTTTACAATCAATAATTTTACCACCATCACTAAATCAGAGAACAATGAAAGCCATGCAGGTAACCATAGCAACAATACCGCTCCGTCAAAAAACAGCTTTTATGAACATTTTCTACCAGCCGTTGTATGAAAGTCATTCTTCACTCTGTCCTGATAACTCCTTCTGTCTACAATATCTGCACATGGCAACTACGACACGGTAAGGGAAAGATTGTGATTAGCAAACAAACAATGTTTAAAGGAATTCCTCAGTTTCTGTAGGAATTAAACAATGGAGACATTCATCCATCCATCTTCCGCTTATCCGGGGCCGGGTCGCAGGGGCAGCAGGCTTAGCAGGGAATTCCAGACGTCCCTCTCCCTAGCAACGTTTTCCAGCTCTTCCTGGGGGACCCCGAGGCATTCCCAGGCCAGCCGAGATATAAAATCTCTCCAGCGTGTTCTGGGTCCCGGGGCCTTTTACCAGTTGGTCGTGCCCGGAAAACCTCCAAGGGGAGGCGTCCAGGAGGCATCCTGATCAGATGCCCAAACCACTTCAGCTGGCCCCTTTTGACTCAAAGGAGCAGCGGCTTTACTCCGAGTTCCCTCCGGATGTCTGAGCTCCTCATCCTATCTCTAAGGCTGAGCCCAGTCACCCTACGAAGGAAGCATATTTTGGCCGCTTGTATCCGCGATCTCATTCTTTCGGTCACTACCCAAAGCTCATGACCATAGGTAAGGGTTGGAACGTAGATTGGCTGGTAAATCGAGAGCTTTGTCTTCCGGCTCAGCTCCCTCTTTACCACAACGGTAATGGACCATGTCCATCTCCCACTCCATTTTACCCTCACTCGTGAACAAGACCCCGAGATAGCTGAACTCCCTCGCTTGGGGCAGTAACAATGGAGACATCACATGTTCAATTAATGAGCTTTAGATTTGCTGTTAGGTTGATTCTGTTACCTTTCGACAGGTGTGCTGTTGTCCCCTTTTTCCAGTCTAATGCTAAGCTAAGCTAAAATGACCAGCTGCTGGTTGGTATGAGAGTGCTATCAATCTTCTCATGTAACCCTTGCCAGCCGAGGCGATATTTGTACGGAAAGTTGAAATCGCAACCGATAGCAAATGTTTTTTCACCCATTCGCTCGCATAGAATTGAAGTGAATGGGAGGCAAATGTTTTGCGCATGTGTGACCGTGCCTTTAGTCAAATTTACTGTCAACACCTTGTGCAAAAACTGACAGAATTAACTCCTGGTTGGAGTTTTAAAGATGCATTTAACTTGTGCAAAAAAAATACAATACAATTCATTTTAATATTTGATTTCAAGGGTTAGGTGTAGGGTTGTATGGGTGTGAATCATATACTGCATGTTTGTCTTGCATTAACTTAATTTCAAGGACAAACATGCAATTTAAAGGAAGTTGAGAAATGTTATTGGACCTAAAATAGCAAAACAACTAATTTCCACTCCTGAGTGAAAGGCTGTTGGAGTGTGTTTCACTGGTGTGAGAATGTGTGTTGATGCAAATGACTTACAAGAGCTTTGTGTGTTTTTGTTCATGTTTAAGTGGTGGATGAACAATTTATTTGAAAATGTGAAGTAATATATTAGATGTACTGTAAGAGGCTGTGTGTTTATGTGAGATGGAAAAACAGCATAAGTGTCTCTGCGAATGTCAGATGTCAAGTATCAAACGTAAATTTGCTGTGGACATTGTGAAGTGTGAAGTTTCAGAAAAACCTGGTAATTATAAATGCTGCGTGCACTGGGGCTGTGTGTGTGTATAAAATGCTTTTTGAAAAGTGAAAAGCTGTCTTTTATCATTGCATTCATTGGAATGAATTTGGGTGTTCAGTAGATACAGTTCTTCATTCATCAAATTATTTGCAAACAAAGCACCAAGATCAATATCGAAATACAAATGAAGTGGCATTAAAATAATATGCAAAGATTATATTTACTTGATCTTCTCTAAATGTGCAAGTGTCAAACTTTGGTGAGTACCATCATCACATTTTAAAACTCTATTTCTAGACCCCTGTAGAGGTATTTAGTGTGTGATGTGTAATACTTTGTTCCCTTATCTTACTATTCCTTTGAAAGTAAGCTAAAGCATTCTGCGAGAAACAGACCTAAAAGCTAGACACTATTTTCCCAAGAAAAATTACATCAGTTGTTTCAGCAAATGACCCAAAACGACTCATGTTTACATTTAAAGGTGGAGTCAGGGATTGTAATCCAATACACTTTTTGTCAAATTCAGCGAATATCTCCTCATGGCCCACTAGCTGTCCGTTCTGTGTGTGAACTAATAAAACAAATCCGATATTCAAACACAACCCGGACAGTGGGAGCGAGAGGGACGGTAAATCAGGAGGGCGGTATTATTTGTTTGTGTATTGAGTTCAAATATCATCATCTTTAGGTGACAAAGCCCTGAAGCAGCTGTAGGACTCTCGTCTGATGGGAGCAAAAGAGGAAATATTGTGATGTTATGGAGCTATGAAGTGCGCAAAGGGAAAAGATCAGGTTGCTTGATGGGTCAGCAAAATGTCAGACTTTGACAGCAGGAGACAGACTTCCTGGTTGTTACTGACAGTCAACATCGTTTTCTTTTAACCATGTCCTCGACTTTAAACCTGCAATAGCAGATTTTTTGGCCACTTGGGCGGCAGTGGAAAGAAACTTTAAATACAACACTGACATACTGTATTATCATCTTTCAAGTTGATATTGCAAACTTACTGGCAAACAGTTGCCTTTTTTACGCATTCAGCAGATACTGAGTCATGTTTCTGGCCACCTGGCAAATGTAAATCCAATATTCACTCACCTTTTAGATCGGTTTTGGTCTCCACCAGCTTCTGAGGGAAAGATCTGTCTCTACAGTTGCTAAATCCTATTATGTTTAAAAGCTAGTTGCTAAGTGTGTTTGTCTGTCATTTGGTATCAGGCAGGTGGCGCACAGTGTGTTTATCAGAACTTTGGAGGCAGGGCTGTAGTACTCGAGCCCAGTCTCGGTCTCGAGTCCGGACTTGAGTTCACTTTTTTGAAGTCTTGCACTTGTCTTGGACTCGTGCCTTGTTGGACTCGGACTTGCCTTGTTCTCAGGCTCAGCTATTGAGAACTGGTCAAGTTGTTCCTGGCTGTTGATTTGAGATCAGTTGTGCAGAATGTTGCCTGATTCTACAGTGTCTCCCATATGCTGCACTCAAAAATAAAAATACACCTGAACACAATTTGGGCCGCCACAGCAGAAAAAACAAACTCTAGTTCTATCTATCTATTGCTTTACATAGTATTAGCATTGGAAAGATACTATTGCCTATTATGATCTTGAACAGGACTCGAGTTGCTCTGGACTCGGTCTTCACTTGGTCTTGACTCCCTTAGGACTTGGTCTTGTCTCAGACTGCATGGACCTGGTCTTGGACTTGACTTTGACTCAATTAAGTTGGACTTGACTACAGCCCTGGATGGAAGCATTGGGATTTATCAAAACAGTAAAGTTGTGGCCGTGAAACCAGAAACAATGGGTTGAAAGACACTATAAAGCTCTGCAGAACTGAGGGGAACTGCAGAGTTGGGTAATAATTATCTGCGGGTTCGTCACTACGAGTGATACTTTCACATTGAATCCATTGCTAATATAAAAATATTGATTATAGCCACTTTAAAGATAACCTTTACTGGATCTAAAGCATCCAAGTGTCAAACTATCAGCAAACATAAATCTCTGTTTCTAGATACTACTGTAGTGGTAACTTTCTTCCTTACTGCTTTAAATATATGTATATCTTAGAATTATTCTGGAAATGAATTACAAGATTTAGACTACAGTCACTGTAGCTGCAGTTGGTAACATCCACCATGATATTTGTAGTGATATTTATGTCATTGCAACTTGCTGATTTTAAAAGAAGTGGATGTATTTAATCATGCCACTAAATATGAAAGTGATCTGGAGTAGAGAAATTCCTTTCACTTGTGCTAATCAAATTCAAGTGCTGGTTTCACACAGCTCCTGGAGAACACCATTAAGAAGGTAGTCTTGCTAACTGCTGGCCTCATTTAAAGGGGGGCGTTTCTGATTCATTGCTAGTTCATCACGGATCCAGTTGTATTTCCTCTTACATTTGATTTAAGGAGGATGAAATGATCTTTGAAGTGAGTCTCTCTGCAGCAAGTGTCCTTTCAGAGTGACTTCAGAGGTCTAAGGTTTTTTTTTTTTTTTTTTTGCCGACAGTTATATTTAATATCAAAAGAGAGTTGAGTGTAGATCAGTGGCAATGATCAGCTAGAAACTGTATAGGAGTCTTACAGAACCTGAGCAGTTATTGCAGTCATGCTGAGCTGTAATCAGGAGAGCCTGTCAAGTAGCCACCATTACTTCATGTCATAAGTCTATGTGAACACTCATACAGAATGCTGTAAATGAGCAGGAATGTGATTAGGATAGAGTTGAAGAGGTAATTTAAAGTTTTGAGCCAAAGTAATTTATGCTTCAAGAGGAAAATGCTTCCAAGAGTATGTATATTTTAATCTTAATAGGAATAAGAAAACGAAATGAATGCATAGCTATAATTATATCCCAGTCTGCAAGTGAAGTTTGTCAGACTGGTCTGAATTTAAATCACTCTCAGTTGAAGCAGCTCTAAATACAGAAAATGGATTTGATCTGTGTTTCAAAATGTTATTCTACTAATGATTTTTTAAAGGATTTAGACGAAAGGGTTAGACCTCTTACAGTAAGAAAAGTGCGAATCTTCAGTGTTTTTGTGTCACAAAACGTAGTTCGCACCAGTGAGCTTCAGCACTTTGCACAAGTCACAGTCCAGTTATTGATGTGCTTTTGTAAGGCCTTTGGCAAAAGGTCAGATGTTCATCTTACAGTAAATAGAGGTGATGCTTTCAGTCCGTGTAAAGAAGGGTAATCTTCTTTCTTTACAGAATAGCTTTTGAGACGACATCCTTTAATGACACCACTTATGTCCTTGACTCATCATATCTCAGTAAATCGGTCTGACCAAAAAAAACATTATAAGTGTTGTGGGTGTTTTGATCATTTGGTGAGGTTATTTGCACTCTGGGCCAGTAGGGGGCAACCCTCATTGTTATGCAATATATTACACCTGTGTACTCAGCAAGTGTTTTTGCATGGCGGGAGGCAGTTGGCTGTCTTAGGCACTAACCTTTTTGTTGACCTTTGTGGCCAATTAGGCACGTATTGACCCAGGTATTTCTTGAATGGTAGCAGCTGTCAATATACATACACATAACCCTCCCATAAAATGGCTATTTAGCATTTGTAAACAAATTTTTATGGATTTATGATGAGTTAAGATAACCAGCTGCTGGCTGTAGCCTTACTGCAGATATGAGGCTGCATTCACATCAGATTAGGCGATACAGCGAAAAGTCTTCCCATTCATTGGCTGTGGCTGCAGTAGAGGCGGTGGCGGTCGCAGGGGGTGCTGAAAAAAAAAAACAGCGGCCTGCAGGGAAAAAGTAGAAACAGAATCAACTTTTGGAGAAACAGAACCCAACGAATCCAGGGAATGTACAACCTATGAGGGAACAAAAGATGTTAATCGTCGCAGTTAATGGGCCATTAAAGTGCCTCTCCAACACCGCCGAACAACCCTGCGGTGAATCGCCACAACGCCTGGTGTGAAAGTAGCCCGAGAATGCTATTGACCTTCACATCTCTCAAGAAAGCGTATAAGCGCATTTCCCAAATATAAACCATTTCACTGTTGTAAACGTAAACATTCCAAACGTGTCCCAGTTTATATCCTGTTGCAGTGTAAGTGAATGACATCAGCTGACAGGAAGTAAACATGGACCCAGGGTGTTGTCTAGCAATGCAATTCTGTTGAAATGATCTATTAATCAGAAGAGCGTGATACAAAGTCCTTACGATAAAATCTAGGGTCAACATCTGGGGTCCAATTAAGAGATATAATCTGTCAGCAACACAAACTCTTAACATCTCCGGTCTGATCTACAGTCTTGATGGTTGGTTGTTTAGAGGCCGAAGGTGAGAGCAGTCTGCTACAGCTGCAAATAATTAAATTTATATTAGATGGTGATTAGTGATTGACTGTCATGTGGTTAAAGTAAGAGGTGTGATAGTTTGAGGGGACGACCACACTGACCACCACAAGGCCCTTTTTATATATAATACAATACAAACCATACCAAACAGTAGCCAAAGTATTTTTTGTACAATACACACAACCCCAAAAGAAGTAAAGTTCTAAAAAGTAGGAGTTGACTAGTTTCACCACCAGCAATAGATCAGGCAAAGATAAGAAGTGTCACATAGATTATGTTCACCTGTCCAGGAGAAAAATCCCCCACTCCGCACTAGTTTAAATTCCTTTGGTGTGACTCAGATTCTTCCTCCTTTCATCCAACAGCACTTTTCTCATGCTTTATAAAAATGTACTTTGGGTGGCATACTAAGGGGTTTTGGTCTTACAAACTGCTGCATTTTCACCTTTTTCACAGCAATTTTAAGGAGCCTGGGGACATTGGTTAAGAGGGGGCCCAGGTAGTGAATTTTTCATTAGGCACCCTACAGTATGAGAAAGACTACTACTAAAAGATTTGTTTGACATTTTGAGAAATGCACTTTCCTTTCCTTTACTTTCTTGATGAGTGAGATTAATACCACTTGTATGTCCGTACAGTAAATATGAAGTTTGCTTTATTTGTGCAAAAAAACAGAGTTTAAGAACAACAATTCATTATTTTACGGGGGGAATATGTGCCAGACTATTCCTAGAGTCTCTGCTGGTTGCTTAGGAACTTCACGGTGACAACAAGAATCCAGGACGTCACTTGAGGTCAAGAAATAGCTAATTATTAAACAAAGGAGATATTAAATTAGTGAGCTTTAGAGGTGCTGGTAGGTGGATTTTGTTAAGTTTGAACAGAGCCAGGCTAGCTGTGTTTGCATTTCGAGAGTGGTATCAATCTTCTCTTCTGACTCTAGGCAAGAAAATAATTAAGTGTATTTCCCCAAATTACTATTCATTCAACTTACATGTAGGCTTACCTAGTTATCAGCATCACTAATTGTAACATTGACAATCCTGGATAAAGCTGGTAATCACATGGCTCCGTTAAAACCAGGATTTCTCAATCCAGCTGTGCCAGTGTTCACATGAAAGAGCTGCACTTTTAATCAGGTGCATTACCAGAGGCTATAACTATTAATAATTGCATTTATCTCCTTAAAAAAACAACTCAGAACCATAGTAATATTATAAATTGTAAAATACAGGGTTTTCGTCTGAATCTTTGGGGAGAATTGAAGGGAACATGTCTGAGTTTGTGAGTCTGTGTTTAACAACCTGACATGCTCACAGGAGGGGCACGTCCCAGCCGACTCAGGAATGTTTTGGTGAACCTCACTAATGGGGGTGAGGGTGCTCATTTAGCAGCCAGAGAGAGTCTCGTTTAATCCCACAGATGTGTCTTATCAGTGTTTTCCAGTTTTTATTACCTTACTTCCTCTACTCTGTATTCTGTGCCTATTTTTTGTCCTCTGGCAATACAGATGGAAGTTGGAGAAGGAGAGCGCCGTTGATGTCAGAGTGTTGGCTGCGAGAGAACAGCCTCTTGCTGCACCACATGAAGTGATCGCACCGGTGGCTGTTAGAAACTTTCAAATACTGTGTAACTCCATATTACTGCTAATACGGGTCTGTTTCCACTCTCATTCCCCTAAACAATTTTAACTTATTTTATTTATTTATTTGTTATTTTTACTTTTTCGCCTAAAATGAATTAATGTAAGTTAACGTGTTAATTTTTCTTCACATTATTCAAGCTCTTTGTGTTCCTTTTAGATTAATTCCATCTCCATTACCAAACAATCCCTCCCTTTTGGGATTTCTTGTCCATGCAGGCCATGTGATACAGTTAAAAGCTCCGGAAAAAACTTAGTAAGTGGACACTGAGTTGGGATTGTTATGTCAAACTTCTATTTTCTTGGTTTCACAGAGATTCCTATGAACAACATTAAAAGCATATTGCAGTTCCGTAATCGCTCTTGCTAAAGATGAGGTAGAACTAGGCCTATACATAATGGTGTTGTCTGCATAAAAAATGTCATTTTTTTTATTAATAACATTGCAACACATATTATGAATAAAAATTGTAAATAAACTGACACAGGGTCGGTTTAGATGGCGGCACGATCAAGTGCTCATGAAGCTGGCAGAGGTGGTGGAGAAAAGAAGGCAAGAGGCAAACAATGAGAGTCCAAGAGGGAGCCAACAGAGGATACACTTTCTCAGGCAGGGGGATCCTGCACTACATACCAACAGGAGACCAGCACCTAAGTCCCTGACACCAGGGGTGGAGTGGAAGATGGAGGTGGACCTGGGCAGGCAACTCCACTTTCCCAGAGAAATCGACAGCAGCACACTGCGGCAAGACATGGTTCTGTGGACCACAGCCAGAAAATCAGCGCTTTTGGTGGAACTCAAAGTGCCATGGGAAGAGGGGTTGGAGGCAGCCCACAAACGGAAGAGGGCAAAATATGCTGACCTGGTCGCGGAGTGTAGGGAAGGTGGATGGAGTGCGAGGCTCTATCCGGTGGAGGTGGGTGCTAGAGGCCTTATTGGAGACTCAACATCACGTCTGCTCAAGGACCTGGGGCTATGGGGAGCCAGACTGCATAAGGCAACCAGGGAGGTATCAGAAGAGGCAGAGAAGGCAAGCGTCTGGCTCTGGCTGAGAAGACGAGATAAAGCATGGGGAGCAAGCAACTCCTGAAGAAGGTTAGCTGCAGGGAGTGTCAGGGAGACGTCCCTGTTCACTGCCCTGCCACCAGGAGATGTTCTGGGCTAAGGGGCGAAACATCAATGAACGGTGTCCCCAGCTGATGACCCTGCAGCTAACAAAGCGGGCACCTGTGGAGGTGCGGCAAGCCTAGAGCTTAGCAGGAACAACATCCACATGTACAGATAAAAAGAAGGACCCAGTATAGAACCTTGTGGGACACCATTTTGTATATTTAAAAAGCTAGAAAATAAACCATCTACTTGGACACTTTGTGTTCTGCCACTTAAATAATTTTTTAACCATTGAACATTTTTGAAGACAGCCCCTTAACCAGCCTCTGTAACCAAACAGAGTGGTCAAGTGTGTCAAAAGCCTTAGACAGGTCTAGGAATAGTGCAGCACAGTATTCTGTCAGGTCAATTGCGTTTATGAAGTCACTTCAGACCTTCATTGTAGCCGCGACAGTACTGTTTTTTCTAAAAGCAACCTGTAAGTCAGTGACAATGCTATGTCTTGATAGAAACTCCTATAATTGGTTACTTATAAGCCCTTCCAAAATCTTAGCTAAAACTGAAAGTTTAGATATTAGCCTATAATTGTAATTAGATGGCTGTCCGCTCTTCAATAATGGAGTAACATGTGCTGCCTTCCAAACTTCAGGTATTTTACCACTTTCAGGTTCAAAATGTGAGTTGAAGGTTTAGCAATATCCTCAGCAGCAACACTATTTTATGTTGGAAAAGAGCAAAAACATGCCCGTGTTTTCTGCTGCAAGACAGCACCACAATTAAGTGTAAACAGGATCATCTGAGAGAAACTTGCATTCAAACGTACCGTATTTAACTTGAATTCTTTAGTGAGACATGCAGGCTTGGACTCATCATTTAATTGACCAATTTCTCTCTATATAATGACCAAATGCCAGTGTGTGGAGTTCAAGATTCTGCAAATGTAGAGGCTATATGGATATGATGCAGTACAGACCCCCTATAGCCCTCACTGCCTTAAATCTTCAGCGGTGGCATCTGCTTCACAGCGAGAAAAAAGAGCAGGACAAGGTGGTCTGACAGAGACTAAAGCCAGAGAATATCTCACATGTGGGGGATATGCAGGTGATGGAGTGGATAGAAAAAGAGCGAGAGCGATGCCGTGCTGAGAGGGGGCAACGAAAGCTGGAGGTGGAGTGAGAAAAAAGGAAAAAATGTAGGTTGAGGGAAGAACACAGAGGACCAGATTCAGTAAACCGGCCTCATCTCCTTTTAAATGCATTCTGCACCTAGAGACCTGTCTTATTTATCAAACAGGAGAACCAATGTGGAAGCTAGTCTAGCTGTCATCTGATGCACACCTTGAGTGCATCCCTCTTCTTCATGCATGCATTTAAGGCAGAATGGTGTAAAGAAATGGTCGGAGATAAAAACAGTGCATTCAGTATTAACATTTTGTTATGTTGCTTTTGCTATGCTGAAATCATTTAAATTAATTTTGCCCACATCAATCTACACTCAGTACCTCATAATGGCAAAGTGAAAACAGGGTTTTAGATTTTTTTGCAAATTTATTAAAAAGAAAAACCTGAAATATTACAATAACATAGTATTTCGACCGTTTGCTTTGACACTTGAGGTTTAGCCCATGTGGCTAGATCTTTTTTTCTACACCTTGATTTGAGTCCACCTGTGGTCAATTCAACTGATTGGACATGATTTGGAAAGGCACACACCTGTCTATATGAGGTGTCACAGCTGACAGTGCATATCAGAGCAGAAACCAAACCATGAGGTTGAACAAACTACCTGCAGAGCTCAGAGACTAGTGCCGAGGTACAGATCTGGGCAAAGCTACAAAACAAAATTGACTATAAACAACATGGAAAGTTCCCAAAAGCACAGTTGCCCCCATAATTCTTAAATAGAAGAAGTTTGGAACAACCAGGACTATATGTGCCATTGATCGTGCATCTGTGCATGCACACTGAAATCTGAGTTCACAGACAAAAACTTGCAATGTGTCAGGAGAGGTGGTGGCCACACTGTTCAGCTGTATTTATTTATTTATTTTTTCATGGGCTGTGAAAAAGCAGCTGAAATGCAATAACTGAAGCTCTTTACAGGCTCCTAGTCAAACACAAAATATCTACATAGATTTGACTTATCGGAGGCCTGAGGCTTTGTCACAAAACAGCAGATTTTTGTGGTTTTGGGAGAAAATTCAGTATACTCTTCACAGTATTATAATCACTGAGTCATACATGAATGGAGCTTTAGTGATGTCGGCTCAAATAGAACTAGTTTGACCTGCGGTTGTGTCACTGGACATATTAGAGGCCATAATAGAGGCCAACATTTTTTTTTTTTTTACCAGCTTGAGTACACACTGGGCTTAATAATTACTGAAATGACAGGAATTAGTCCAACAATCCCCTCTTAAACCAATTCTGTATTAATGGGGCTTTTTGGGTTTCTGGCTATTGGGAAGACAGCCTTTGAAGGGCTTTGACAAACAGTGGTACAAAAGCCTGGCCAATGTTTGGAGATAATTATTTAGCTGAATTTTGTCAGATGGAAACCCAGGCTACATTCAGTGGAAAAATACAATTTTCTGCATTTTTCTGATTAGTGTAAAAAAAACAAATATAAAAGTCTCTTGCCCGGTGTGTGATGTCGAGTTTTCACATTTTATTTTATGCTTTTTTCATTTGAGATTTGTTTGTTTTTGGCACAGGCAGTTTAATTATCCCTGTGTGAGTTGATTAATTGGAAAAGTTTGGTTTCTTTGCACGCATAAAAACAAATTCAAGGTAAATCAAAATGCCTCGACTAAAAGCCGGGTGAAAACGATCACCCTCTCATTGGTAAGATGTGTCTGGGGTGGGAGAGAGAGTGTAAACACAGGAAGAAGGTCCTGAAGATGCTCCTATCTGCCCAAATGGGAAGAAGGCGGCGGACATTTGTTGCTTCAGGTCAGACCTTGATTCATTCTCAAATGCATCTGGCTACGGGAGCGGTTTAACTCAAACTTGTAGAGTACACCTTATAGTTAGCTCAGATCAAGACAAACAGACCAAGACCAAATCCTCTAAAGGGTTTCGTACAGTTGTTTTTGTACTCAACTGAGTATGTTTGCTGTGTTTAGATCTGCCCAATTCAACCGCACCAAACAACGCAGGGTTTAAAAATCCCTAAATAGAATTTTAGGCCTTGAACTGAACAAGCACAAGATGAATCATGATGTTATTAAAAATTTAGAGCAGAGCAAATACCTGAAAGACAAAATAAAGGTACAAGCAGTGGTGTAATGGTAGCAGAATAGTGAGTATGCTTTGAGTATAACCAGAATTTCACATGTAGTTTTTAACCTTATAGCCTCTAAATATTTTACTGTTATCCCCAGTGGGCAACTCAGGGATCTGAAAAGTGAAGTCAATGTGGAAGTGCCTTAAACTTGCATTCTTTCTAATAGCCAGCAGGGGGCGACTCTCTTGTGTCACTTCATGGTTGCAAAATACCAAGATGGCTTCAAAACGGCAGTCCACAAACCAATGGATGACATCATGGTGACTACGTCCACTTCTTGTATACAGTCTATGGTTTTCCCCCTTAGTTAGTGTGTGTGTGTGTGTGTGTGTGTGTGTGTGTGTGTGTGTGTGTGTGTGCTGCTACATGCTACTTGCCCTCGCATGGATATAAAAAGTTGTAACTGTTACAAGGATGTGTGATTTCCCCCTTTTATTTATCCTCTACACAAATATGTGTCAGAGGAGGTGGGAAAACAGTAGCCATCACTCAGATGAACAAGTAGCAACACTGCACATCTATTGCATGCTATAGAAGCAACGCTTACAAATATATATATACGTATATATATATATATATATATATATACGTAAGCGTTATATATATATACGTATATATATATATACGTAAGCGTTATATATGTAAGCGTTATGGCTAGAAATGAGACTCTATACGGTAACAGTGATCCACTACCTGTGGAACCTGATTAATCATCTCCACGGGATAAGAGTTCCACAAAACTAAAGAAACTGACCACAGGTGTACTGGGAAAACTCCTGATTCAGCGATAATCTTACTTTAATCTTTATAGCGACGAAGAACTTTGTATAATCTGTGTTAAAGATATGGTTTGGCAGGTTATTCATTGTTTATTAATAAAGAGCTGTGTATTATCGTCCTGTCTGCGTGATTACAAAGCCACCGTGATTCATCCACTCCAGTGGCTGTTTAGCTCTGGTCCACTCAATTTAGAGGTGTGTTCTAATTAACATTAGGTTAATTGCTCTGAAAGTCTGCTGCTGCTATGTAGGCTATATAATGTGGTTAGAGTCACATGACTGCTTACCAGCCAAGATGTGTTTATACAACAAATAATGAGGAGAAAATTAATGAGTTACTAACTAGAGTCATTTGGTTATGGCAGTCTCGTATGAATTAAAAGTAGTTAGACAAAGTTTGGCTCTGGGTTACCTAGCAACAAATATTGTGACAGGCAATTGAAATATTCAGTTGCCAACTCTGTATATTTAAGGCCCTGGATCTGCGGTTCTTCAGTTTTACATGAAGAAAAATAAACAAAATTATCTAAGCGAGCCAGACAAAGCCAGGAAAACAGTTCAGTGCTTATCCTGTTCACCAAGGCCTATTAAGAAAGATGTTTCCCAATTCAGAGGCCAGAAGGGATGCAGTCCAAGAAAGGGGGTCCTTCAGGCGACCTGAAGGCCAGCCTGAACCTGCACCACCTCTCCAAAAAGGACAAAATTAAAGTTTTGTTCGGGCGACCCGCTGCGTCTTGTAAAGTGAAACAATTCCAACTTTGTCACCATGTTGCCTTCAAACAACCAACAAAATATAAATCCCAGTGGTCTACACAGTCTTGACATTAACTGCACCAGGTTAATGGTCATTTTATACAAAATTTCTATTTATGTACGCCTTGTGATTAATAACATGTCCAACTTGTGGCTGCTAATAAGATCAGAAAAGAGGACAGAGAGGTCATGTCCTCGGTATTTATTTTCCTGTGCAGTTTATATTTTATAATTTAGAGATGCATATACAGTAATGAGGTCTGTAAAGGTAGTTATCATACTTTCCAGATGTGGTGCCATTAAAGAGTAAATATATCCAATCTAATCTGGCTTGCCTTGCCAATTAGTAGTGATAGAATGTTTTTTCAGTTATGTACCATGGTACTACAGTATCATGCTACATTGGAGCTGGGTGTAGTCACAAATACAACAGACCGCACTTGACTACAGCCAGCTCAGTGATGTTGGGTGCGGTTCGAGAGGTTCAAGAGACCTGTACCATAGCGGCCAGTGCAGCTATGTTTTCCCTCCTTCCAAGATCTAGTGTGGACTTGCTCTTTGAATTTAATTTTATATTTGCACACCAAAAATGAAGGCAACTTGAATGAAAACCTCAGCAGAATTTTAATTCTTGGTGGAGCAGAGAAAGCCCTTGGAAAACAGCTTTGGGACCATCATGTAGTTTAAATTAATAACAGGATGTAATAGAACAGTTTAATGAATTAAACATGGAAGCATTATCCAAATTATTAGGACGTTTTATAGGCTTTTTCATTTCTCAAATACTGTCATTTCTCAAATACTGTCAATAGAACAATTTTTATCGTGCATATTAAGACATTATACAAAACAGACATTCGACAGAGACAATGATTAGTCAGCTAATTGATTAGTTGGTTGACAGTAAAAATAAACTGAGTAGTCGACTGTCAAGATAGTTGCAAAGTAATGTTTCATGCAGAAATGGCAGAAAATGCTGTTTTCAGCCTCTCAAAAATGGAAATTTCTTGATTTTCTCTTTTATATATCATGTTTAACTGAATATCTTTGTGTTTTGGACTGACAAAACAAGACATTTAAAGACATTGCCTTGGACTTTGTGAGCCTGGAATGGACATTTTACACCATTTTCTGACATTTTATAGACCAACTGATTAATCTAAAAAATAATCGGCAGATCAGTCGATAATCAAAACAATCATCAGTTGCAGCCCTATTATACAATCCTTCTCAGGTGGTAGCGAGAACCTGAGATATCAGTGGTCTGAACCTATTAAATTCATGTGATGTGCTGTAGTTACTGATGAGTACCTGAACACAAATACCTGATTAATATGACATGGAGCTGATCCCAGCTGACATTGGGCGAAGGCGGGGTACACCCTGGACAGGTCGCCAGACTATCACAGGGCTGACACATAGAGACAGACAACCATTCACGCTCACATTCACACCTACGGACAATTTAGAGTCAACAATTAAACTAAACTGCATGTCTTTGGATTGTGGGAGGAAGCCGGAGAAAACCCACGCTAACACAGGGAGAACATGCAAACTCCACACAGAAGGGCCGCAAACCAGATTAAAATCTCTTGCTGTGAGGCGACAGTGCGAACCACTGCACCACCGTGCCGCCCCTGCAACAGTATTAATGACACTCAAAAATGTATTCAACAGATGATCCTGTGTTTTACAGTAGTAACACGGACAGATGAATTTCACACAATTGGTAGGTGTTTTAACACTTTTAACATTTTGTTTTTAGCAGGATTTTCCTCAATACAATTTTTTTTTACCAACAATCAAGTGGGAAGCTAATTCATCCAAATCATTATAAAGGGAAGGGAAGCAAATATCAGTGCAGTTGTATTCGTAGTACGTAAGAAAGATGTAAGTGTATATGAAGAAAAAGCTTGCTACAGATTTATTGGAGAATTTTGTGCCTATGTACTCTGTGTTTACTATGTATGTGTTTTTATGAAATACATCACATGAGATTATAGCAGAATTTGTATTGTCCTGACTAGTTTAATAGGTTTAGCTTGTAGGGTGAGTGTAATGCATTTATTTGTGGGCATTTTTACAAAACCACCCACACATTGGGCTTTAATGCCATGTCATAGGGATCAGACACTTTGAGTTTTAGCTTCAAATACTTTATTCAGATTTATGCAGTTCTTGAACTCCTTTTGCATTTTACACTTGAAAATAAATAAAATGCCATTTACCTCCTGCAGATGTGAGACTAAGTGGGAGAGTCAGTGGTTAGCACTTTCAACCTGAAAATGCCTGTCAAAGAATTTTTGGCATTGAGTGTTCCCACGACTTTTATTTGATAGTTTTTTTGTAAGCACTTTCTTATTGTTCTTCTTATTGATTCCCAATTGTATTGCCTTCATTTTGTTTTGTCGTATTGTTTTTTTAATTTTTATGTTTTTCATTTCTTTTGTGTCCAAATTTAAAGGATATATTGTCATGTGACAAATAAAAACCTTGAACCTTAAACTTAATTGCTCTAATTTCTCCCATTGGTCAGTTTTTAATCTCTTTTGTGACATCTCACACACACACGCACAGAGGTTTTGCTCATTGAAATTTCTTTCATGTTCTGCACAGAACATTATAAAAAAAAATTGAAAGCTGTCATAGTATATGAATAAATTTCATTTATTTTTATCTTCCCTTCTTCCATTTTCTTCATTTCCTTCCATATTTTATTTCCTTGCCACCCTCTTCTCTCTCTGTTCTTGACTCTTGACTGAGTAATAAATCATTCAGTCCAGTTGAAGGAGCTCGGAGCACACTCACATGGTCTCTGTGACCTAGAAATACTATAGCAGCCTTCTTCTCCACATGGTTGGCTCTTTGACAGAGCTCTTTCACGTCAGCTCGGGCCCTGTGAGGTCAATCCTTATCTTCTAGCCACACTCTTGCTGTCCTTTCTTCTGAGAGACACTGCAAAAACCTGACAGTATGTATGCACGCACCAGATGAGTGCTTTATATGTTCTTCATTAAGTGGGGGCATTGGTGGCTTGGCACTTATATTGGTTAATTTCTGGAGGAAAAGTCTTCATAGAGAATGTTTCTAAATACTGGATCACATTAAACAACTAGAATGGCACTCGGATAGCGCAGACCTCCGCCCCCTCTCTCCGTGCAGCTTACGCTAGCATCCACGTGTATTTTTGTTTATGTTGAGATCAGCTATAGCGGAGCACCATAAAACACTTCATTCAAACTGGACAGAAACAAAATAAAACTCACCTAAACCGTCGTCGTTACTCTATCCAACAATCACCAAGTGTACTTTGGTTGAACTCAACCGTAATTTCACAGAGTTTAATGTGAAAAAAGGCAAAATCTACAGTTGTTTATCCCCTCTATCTCTGTCTCTCTCTGAAGGAAAGAGGTCATGCGTCATCAACGCATCATCAGTTACACTGTGCATTTGTTATACCCAGAGGTCTTAATGTTCTGGCTGATCGGAATCCTTTAAAAAATTTGGGTCATGATCCGGATCGCCACCAAAATCTAATGGATTGTTCATTATGCCACACCGCACCCTTTAAATTTTTTTTATACAAATCCATCACGGACCTTTGGAGTAATCCTCCAAACGGACAAACCAACAAACCAACAAACCAACAAACCAACGCCGGTGAAAACATAACCTCCTTCCTACGCCTTCGGCCCTGGCAGAGGTAATAAGTTAATTGGAAATCGTTCTGCACTCAGAGCATTTTGTTAATCACATAATGACACGGAGTGATTAAGTTGATTTAAATGTAAAATTAAAAGCAACCACATGCGATACAGTATCTCCATAGAGAAAGTGGAGCATTAAGATAGTTATGAGCAACAATAGACCCAGAGCATGTTTAAGGTAATTTTCATTCCTTTAATGGCCAGACGCTCTGCCCACTGAAGAGACATTGTGCATAAGTATAATCTGTAATACATTTTTTGATTTGTCTTGAAGTCTTTCAACAAATTAAGCCATTAATCAGTGCTGCACTCAAATTTAAATAACATTCCTTAACAATAGAGAAGCACTGTTATAGGATGTAGTGATGTGAGCCTGCCCTTGGGTGGTGAGTGGGCGTTTTTTAGTTGTTTGCTTTTTAATTGCCATTATAAAACAGATAGTTCCGGTCCTTAATTATGATTGGCTGAGCCACATTCGTAAAACACTCTATTAATACACAGCTGTGACCGCATTACAATAGTATCGCTGCGCCAATTAGTCACCTATTGTTTCAAAAGGTCTGATTTGTTTTTTTTTGTTGTTTTTTTGTGAATTTTGATTTATTGGGTGGGGTTAGCGTGGATAAGTGGTTGGAAGAGATGGACAGGATAGAGATGGAAAACACAAAAGAAAGGAGACACATTGAAAGTAATGAGGGAGAAATTGAAGAGCTGGAAAAGTCAGGAAACAAAGCCGAGACCGTCAACCAGACCATGTGGTCCGTTTTGCTTTTCAGACCTGATCATTCGTCTGGACAAGAACAGTCAGGAGTACGCTACGCTGATATTCAATGACTGCACAAAAAAAAACACAAAGGAAAAAGAAAAAAAATATGGTATTCATGTTTGAGAAGCCAGGGAAATACCTGTCATTGCTGCTGCGTAATCCACCGGCCTTTTACCGCAATCTGGACAAACTAATAATGTGACTTTAGCTAGCTTGCATGTTTTTATTTGTGGCCTATTATGCTCACCTTTTTCTAGTTATGCTGTCAATTGCCAGCGATATAACCAAGCTACACTGTAACAAAATGATATCACTGGCAAGTGACAACAGCTAGGGGAGAGTGAGCATAATAGTTAGATACAAATGTGGATATAATGTATCTACAAGAAGTGAAGCCAATGCAGAAGTGCCTTAAACCTACATTATTTCTAATAGCTAGCAGGGGGCGACTCCTCTGGTTGCAAAAAGAAGTCAGATTGTATAGAAGTCTATGAGAAAATGACCCTGCTTCTCACTTGATTTATTACCTCAGTAAACATTGTAAACATGAGTTTATGGTCTTAATCGCTAATTTCAAGTCTTCTTCAATACAGCATGATGTTCATTTAGTAAATGATGGTCCCATTTAGAGTCAAATAGACCATAGAGCAGGGTACGCTTTAGGACGTGGCTACTACTTGAACTTTAACCCTTTCACAACGTGTTCTCACTTCATGAAAGTTAATTGTAACCTTTTTGGTCTCCTGAAAATGTCTTATTCAGCGTTTGGTTGTACTTAGCTTCACCTTCTCTTGTCACTTCTGGTTGCAAAGAACCAACAAGGCGACGGCCAAATACCAAGATGACGCGGGCTAAAATGCCAAACATGAGGCTTCAAAATTGCAGTCCACAAACCAACGGGTGACGTCACAGTGAATACGTCCACGTCTTCTATACATTCTATGGTGCTACATAATTGAACTACTTCAACAATTGCACAATCTTTAAGCATGCTTTCCACTGCGTCTACAGTATGTGTTGGCAACCATTCTGCTAAATGTCGCTGAAGAACTACAATTCTGGGTGGAAGAATTCATTGATACATTTTTGCATTTTTTATTGCAGCACAATTATTTCCACAGGTATCTGGCTAACTCTCTAATCCTGCATGCTTAATAAAGTACTGTGATCAGTGGAGCCCTAATGAAGCTACCATTAGTTAAATGACTACAGCGTTACATTACTGTTAAACTCCCATCTGATTATCCTTGGCTTAATAAAGCAAATACAAAATTATTTTAATTATAGTGAGGTTATAGCTTGAGCAGGCACTCCATAATTGACAGCGGAATAAGGAGCATTTTAGTGAAGAGGGATCACTTGAAAGTGTATAACTATATATACTGTATATACTGTATATAGAGAGAGAGGTTGGCAACAGAGACTGTGGTGATAAAACCTCATCAAGGAGAGTCTCTTTATTAAATGAAGGCCCATGAAGACAGGAGAGGACAGGGACCCCATGATTCTTGTGGTGGTGAAGTTAATCAATCGACAGTTGACTGAATCTCACTAAACACCCTGAAAGTCACGATGGTGATGGGGAAGAGGTCAGTTGCACAAAGGTCTGAATGAAATGTTCGTGATGATATTTAAAGGTCCTGAAATCCTACAGTGGCCAACACCAAAGCGCAAATGACCCTCTCTAGAGCCAGTGTTTGTTTTGTCCATTCTGGGCTACTGTAGAAACATGGCAGCCCAACACCTTCTCATCCCAACTCGTCACATATCACCGCTCTGAGCGTTTACTGTTGCCGCAGATGGGTATACATTGTAGTTAATGGAACGCCCTGTGCATTTCATATTGGCGCAATGGGGTACCTTATGCGGCGATATCGAATGCCGATGGCCGTGACAAAGCCTCGGTATTTGACGCTCTGTGAATGTGAACGGTCTGGGGGGCCGGCTCTATGAAGAGGACTCGCTCCATATTAAGATATAAACTGCTCATTCTAAGGTACCGAAAACACAACGATTCTTATTTTCAGCTGATTATACACTAAAGAAAACATTCTTATTAATATTATATTCCATTTCTGCCAATAGAGCCCCCTAAATGTTACACACTGGTCCTTTAAGTAAACGAAGGTTATGATATTGTAACCCTAGTTCTCTACCAAGGAGGCCCTGCTGCTCCTGTACTGCTCGCTGAAGAGGGCGTGGGATGCCAGGCAGCGATTGACACCGCCTTATATACTGTGGTGATGTATGTATTCTCTAGGCACGTCCTGATTGGCCGGCTATGTTTGAAACGTGTGATTGGAGGAGTCCCGTAGAGGGCGGAGCCTGTTTGAGTTAGAACAGCATAGATTACACGTATTGATTGGTTATATTATAATTAAAGTGACTATAACTTTCACAGAGTGAAAAGTGGAATTGATAGAGAAGATTAATGCAGGTAAAAACAGCAGATTCACCCATAGAGGAATGAAGGAAAATCAGTGAAGATATTTTAATTATTGAACGTTTGCCAAAGCTTCATTTCAAACTATATATTACTGCCAGCACATAGAATGAATATCTGACCGGTATCATGCGTTAAAATAGACAGATTTCCCTGATAATGGTGGTGGTAGGAACACGAGTGTGCTCAAAAAGAAACCTCATGAAACAGGGTTGAATAAACATAATATTCCCTTAGTTTTTCCTCTAGTGCATAAGATGTTGGTTGTAGTCCATAAACACATTTAGTATTTAACAGCTTAAATCTTTGCTCTTATAAACTACACCAACTTAGAGCACCACTGAGCTGCACTCTTTGGGGTATATCACAAAGCGAGCTTAGTCAGCAAGCTGGATTTATCCTGGTAAGTTATTTACTGTATTTCACAAAGCAAGCCTGTGGTCAGAGGTTCAGCAGATTGTGAGCTATATTTTGTGGAGTTCACATGGGAGAGTGGTGGTAGATAAGGAATATGAAAGGAAAATGCCTTAGTATGCTGAGGAGTTTGTGGGGTTGGTCCGGCTTTTTGGAAGGCCAGGCTGTGCCCTGTGGGAGCTGGTTGCAATAGGTCTGTAGTCCATCTTAACACTAGCAGGTGAATTGGGCATTCAGCAGCAGCAGCAGTGTGAGCCAGACTAGCTGAGGAGGAGGGTCTCTGACTGGGGCACCAAGTTGCTCAGGCAGGTACCCTGGAGTGTTATTAAGTAAGAATGGCTGTGTGACTGCAGTGTGATTGTTTTATTGATTTATTTACCTGTTAATGCGTTTCTTTGTCAGCATTTGTTGACTTGCAGCATGCCAGTAGTTATATTGTTTGTCACCATGATTGCTTTGGCTGGAAAGACATGATGACTGCTGAGGATCAAAATAAGAAAATCTATGTTACTACTGAGATGGACAGTCCTCAGAGAGCGCAAACACACACTGTTCTCAGGTGTTGGTAAAATTATCTGCTGATATAATGTGTTTTCTGAGATACTGAATGGGCTATTTTCAGCCACAGTTGAGGTATCAGCCATGCTGTTGCTGCTGAGAAGAGAGGTGTGGTTCTGGACCTCATCACTGTATGTGTGAAAGTGCACAAAACACATTTCCAATAAAAGTTGAAAGAACTTTCTCAGAGCGTTTACTGCGTAGCTGCGGATGGGTTTACATTGTACACCTAGCGAGTTTCATACCAGCGCTAAGGGTGCAGTGGTATTTGGCGCCCTGGGAATGAGGACGGGCTGGGCCTTTACACACTGGGTGTGTGACGAATAAATGACAAGAAAATCCCGAATACTTGCCTGCAACTATTTTATGTCTAAGGCTTTATCTGGTCTGCGCTGCCTTTGTCAAGGTTGTAATGGGTAATAAAGTTTTCAGTCTTGGTCCGGACTATGGAGCCTCTGTGTTGTTGTTTCATAAATATAGTTGCAGCTCAACCCGTTCCGCACAACTTGGTTAGTTAATGCCTTTATTCGCATTTGTTCATTTCTGAAAGAAATATAATTTTTTATAGTATATTCCTAGTTACATTTATTTAACCTTTCATTCAGTAATAATTAAAAAAAAATGCCTCAGGTGTGAGATAAAAGATATTGTAACAAGAATCTACTGCGAAGCCAGTGGCTCTGTGAGGCTAAAGTACAGCTGAGGCTGATGGGCATTGTCATTAGCTTTGCAGATATCTGGTCATGAGCCAATGTATTGGACAAATTGAAAATTTGACCATATGGTGGCACTGGAGGAAAGGTCAGGGAGTCACCAAAGATTCTACAGTTGATCCTGAGGGCAACATAAATGTCTGTACAAAATTTCATGGCAATCCATCAAAGACATTTCAGTCTGGACCGCGGTGATGGAGCGACTGACAGAATGACATTGCCATCCACAGAGGCATGCCCATGGTGTGGAAAAAATTAATTACTACAACGAGGAAACTGAATTCACATACTGTTTAGAGAAGCTGTCAAATTATACTGTCCCTCATGCCAGAAAGAAACCACAAAGTATCACCTGTGAAGATTAACATAAAGTCCTCATAGTAAAACACAGTAATTAATCAAGTAACAATATCCATGGAGTCCATAAAAGTAACAGTAAAATACATAACAATTAGCCTAACAGTGAATTAACAGTTACTTAGAAAGTAAAGCTAGCTTAGTTAGCAGTGAACTGGTCACAGAAAAACTAAATTCTACTTAATCAACAATTATATAACAGTTGCAACAAATTAGGTACATACAGATTAAGCTCAAAATAAGGGCATTTGGGGTGCAGATAAACAATGTCTGTTAAAATGTGCATGCATGGTCCCAGATCTGACAAAATGGTGGATATAGACCGTTACGTAATTGCATTGCTAGGCAGCAGCTTGGGTCCATGCTTACTTCCTGTCAGTTTGGATTCGTCGGATATCACATACTTTTGAGTATATAAACAATAGTATGTATCTTTTTCGGATGCACTGAGCAGTAACATCATCAATTCCTGTGAGCCTCCTCGCCGTTTAGAGACGTGTAACCATGGTAACCCGTGCCGACCTCATGTGACCAAAACGACGGGTT
This sequence comes from Adelosebastes latens, assembly GCA_916700685.1. Lineage (NCBI taxonomy): Eukaryota > Metazoa > Chordata > Actinopteri > Perciformes > Sebastidae > Adelosebastes > Adelosebastes latens. The sequence continues at coordinate 26,013 of CAKAKR010044817.1, read as the reverse complement.
GCGAGAATCAAAGTCTGAACTAATTTAAAACATATATTACGCCTAGCAAAGTGAAATCTTATACTTACAGTTAAATTTCAAGCATTATTGATGTTACAGAGCTGTCCGTCAACGTCTAATTATGAACGTTGTGATGTCACTACTGCATTGCATTGTGGGATATTTATGCCGCATTATACTGTAATATTTCACAGGAAATAGTTTGCAATTCACGTACTATTGGTTTCATACTAAAGTTTTGGACATACTAAAATATTGCACATACTGTTTTAGCGTACTAAATAGCATGTTAGTTTGGAATATCTGACGCAACCCTACTGCTGGTGGCAGAATGGTTACCATTGATACCACTGAAGAGTAGCACTAAGGGTGACCTGATGTGGGTGTTTTTCAATTGAACAGGTCCAGCTGATAACCCCATTGACAAACCTGCACTCACGTACTCAAAACTAATATTTACATTTGGTGGTCTGTGTGCTGCTGGTCTGATGGTTCTGTAGATGTATGACAGTCCAGCCTCGAGTCTGATCTCCTCTCTGGTCTACATGTTTAGGTTTAGTACATCATCCTTTTGACATCTGAACTGGCTTTCTGTTTGAATGCCCATTTTGATAATGGTAAAAGGGATTATTGTGTTTCATCCTCATTTTTATAAATGTTCATTTCCAGGGAAGGCATGATAGGCAGCCAGCATTGAGTAGTAACTAACATTCAAAGTTTAAAGTGGCCTTGACTATTTTGTTACACCAAAATTGGAAATTTCTCATTTTCTCTTAATTTCCCCAACACAAAAAACAGTCCCAAAACTGAAAACAATAAAGTTTTCAAAGCTCATAAGGTATTCACCCATAATTTAAGTTGATGGTTTTATAAACTGTAATTATGGGTGCATTACAATTATGCTTTCTATCAGAAAGTACTGTAGTGAATTATACATAATGAATCCAGCACTCGTGTCAAGACTGCAGTAACCCCCTGACTTTTAGCAATGTTTAGGCTTATACAACTTTAATGACTTTGGAACACATTTCTGTTTGAGTTTTATGCGAATGATGGCATATCAAAAGAGCAAAGAAATTGAAGAGATTCATGTGGAGATATCAATGATTAATTATGACCTTTTCATAATGAAAATAAGGAAGCAGCTGAACACAGTGAATTATAAAAAAAAGAACTTTGTTTGAATCACTACACTTCTACACCTGCTGCAAAATCCTTTTTTATCACTCACATATTTACTCAGTTTTTATTAGGATCTTGAAGCACCTGCTACTCAGTTACTGATTCTACACTCATTTCACACTTTCTATGGCTTGTGTACACAACAGAAACTAAATTTATGGAGGTATATTGTGAGAGAAAGGCAGACTCAGAGAGAAAAAGACTTGAACTAGTACAAGTACCAAAGCTTGGGCAGGAACAATATGTATAAAAACAGTCTAGGGGAAAATATATGAACAAAAATCAATGAATTAAAAATGTAAGTACAGCATTATGATTGAAACAACATTTTCTATGTTTAATATGTGTGATTATGCATACACATGACCTTACAGAAAAACATACTGTATCACAAGTGAGACCCTGAAACGTGTGATCAAACTAAATGCCAGGTAAATTTCAGTTCTCAATGACTGCGTCTAAGGGCAATGGAATCCCATGTTTACATTTAGGAGCAAAACAGAAAGAAGTGTAATGTTGTTGTGAAAAGTCTTAAACACCTTGACTACACCAGCTGCATATCTAAAGCTTCAGCAGCGCAGCAGGAGAACAGTTTAAGTCCTCTGTCAGTGTCTACACTGAATGCATTTAGCCATAATACTGCTGTGCACTACAAGAGTTTTGGCACCACTCGCACGTCAATACAAAATTACTGCTGTTATTTGCGTAAGTTGGGAAAAAAAAGATTCTGGTCACTTTCATATACGTTCATACCGATTTAGCATTGCACTTCTTTAGCATTGTCAGACTCACAATTGTTTTTATTTTAAAAGGTATCAAAATTGTTGCAGCAGAACCAGAGATATGGTATGGCTTTTTTATGGTGTTTCACGCTAGTAGTGGCTAAGCAGAGATGAGGAGTGGGCTACAGGGGTCTTGCAAACTCACTTCTTTCTAACTCCACCCCCCCAGATTTTTTTCATTTTGAAAGTTCTTAGTCTTCAGTCCCAACTAACTAGACTTTGACATATAAATTGGCGCGTCTTCCCTTTAACTGTGAATTTATCTTCAGCCATTAAGTGGCCGGTGTGGACAGCTGTAATGATTAAAATAGGAACAAATCTGTTCCATCACATGCGTGTCAAATTTATGACTGATAAAAGGAACCGAAAACAGCGTGTAGAGCCGGCAAATTTTTATATCTAACTCGATGAAGTAAGGGTTTACTTCAACCAAATTGTTGGAACAGTGGTAAAATTAACCAAGACGGTGGTTGATTGATGCTATTGATGATGTTGATAATGATGATTTTGATGACATTGAGGATGTTGCTGATGCTGATTAGGATATTCATGATGATGATGACACTGATGGCGTTGTTGATAATGTTAATGATGATGATGACAAAAAAAAAAAAAAATCTGCTTCTATACACCCTGTGCATTGCCTCTAAGCACTGCCTTTCGGCACCTGTGTCCAATCAGACCTGAAGCTGTTGTTGGCACTTACTCACGTTGTTCCTTCCTATCTAGATCCTGCCTTGTGTTGTACAACTCTCAGATGTACGTCGCTCTGGACAAAAGCGTCTGCTAAATGAAATTGTAGAATTGAAAAATCCTATTTTGTTTCTGTCGAGTTTGAATGAAGTGTGTTTTGCGATGCTCCGCCACTCAAAAACATCTCCCAGCTGACACTAATGTGGGCCCGCCGTACACAAACACCGGCACCTTGTAGTAACGTTACTACCAGGCAGGTAATGTTGTTAGTCACGGTGGGAAAATACATGTTTTTAAGACAAGATGATAGTCGCTAAACTATTGGATCTTTTATAATTTAATGACTACTCAAAAATTCGAAAATCATGACCCATCCCTAGTTGCAAGGGCATATGAAGTGATTGACATTGTCCAGATACTGGAGTCCCCCTTCATGTCCTTCCAACAGAGACAAAAAAAAGAAAGAGTCATCATCTTGGTCATAGTATATCTTGAAGTGGTAAGTAAAGGTTACCTGTAGAAACCTCTTGGATGAGAGAAGAAATGTTTTCAAGAATTTAAACCAAGTTCAGTTGCCTTTGACTTAGCACTTCTGGTAAAGATTCATACTTGAACTTGGGGGACTACATATCTGAGTACGGCACCTCTGTCACGCGATAAGAGATGGCCGTATATGGAGTGAGAGATCATAATCCCTGTCTCTGTTCAAAGATGTTTTCTGCCGTCGGCTGTGAATGCCCCCCTTGATCTTTCTCCGGATGTCCATCAACTCCTGATCGATGACCTTGACCCCTTCCAGTCGATGCTGTGACCGGTCACAGACAGATGACATGCTCCCAGTCTCTTTACCCAGGGTCATTGCTGTTTCACCAATGTAGTGCTCACTGCAGCCCTTACAAGTGATGTAATATTTTCCTCTCGGGGGAGAATGGTTCTGTCCTTATACAAGCAGATCTGACACTAGAAACTCCCCGCCATATATGTCCACTTCTTATCATGCTACAAGGTGCTGAAGAAGGTCGTAGGTCATGGTTGAAAGCTCTTGGAATAGCTGAGTAAGTGGACCTTATGTTTATAATAGTTATCACATTCTGGTGGTGTGTGTTTGCTTCGCATTTAGTATAAACACACGATAAGAAAAAAGCGAGTGGCTGTGTAACACACATCATTCAGCTGGATGCTTTTGTGAACCTCCATAGTCACTGTTTACAATCCACTGTTTTGCGATTTGAAGAACAAGGCATTGAGCTGTCACTCTGAAAGCAAAGCGCCCAGGGATGAACACAGCACTGCGACAATATGATGGCACAAAAACATCCCAGGGGAGACAAACACAGAGCAAGAAAGACTTTGTGGGGTTATACCATAATGTCACTTTCCTCTGCAATGAAACTGTAAGTAGACATGAATGGGGAGAAAACAAAGTGAAGAAATAAAGTGACTCCAAAGGTAAACAGACCACATTACATAAATCTGACTTAATATAATCTGACTCTGCTTTCTAAGTGCAGTGTTTTTCTCTGTGATTGCAGACAGATGCCGTATCATCAGTACGTTTGAATTTCAGAAGAGTACCATATATCATTCCTCTGTGCTTTTCTTCATTATTGTCTTTTTCGCTCCACTTCCCGGCCAAATCCCCAAAGCGGAGAATACACAAGCCTGGAGACATGCAGCCTCCACTGCTAACAAACTGACCTACTCTTCTCTTCATGCTTTGCACCCTCATTTACACCTATTCCTCTGTTCAACCTTTCTCATATCCCATATCTTTTAGTTCCACATTTTTCATATATCTTACCAATATAAGTTTTATTTATTAAATCACGTCAACTGCTTTATATACTTTTTGCCAGTTTTTCCAATTTTCTAAAACCTGATCAACCACATAAGGGTTAATCCTCAGGAGCAGAATGATGATAGTAAACATCTTTTGTATGAAGAGCTTCATTCCTGAACCTGCACAACACGATAGGAAAGTAAAGGTACTGATAAAATTTGGTTAAGCTAAGTTGGCCAGACTTCAAGGAATATGGGGACTCGAGGGCGTGCAGAGAGAGTGAGGTTATGTAATCATCTTTTGCTTTATTCAAAGATGTTCCATCTAAACTCTTACATAAATTAGGTTTTGTGCGTTCTCCAAATTATGAGTGTCTCAAGTAGCAAAAAAGCAGCTAGGACGGTGCTGTACTTCGACAAAAATGTGTGCACTTATTGTGGCTATATTTGTTCTTAAATTCTGCTGAATACAAATCTCTGTAATTGGTGTATTTGTCATTTGACTTTCCAAAATTCATCAGACCTCTCACTAATAAAACATTTATCAATAATAATAGGGTGATAGAGTGTGATGCAAAAATTGACTGAGTAACAGAAACTTGCTAAAAAACTGTAAAGAGTGAAGAACAGAAGTTATTGTTTGATTATTCTACATGTTTAATCTACATGTTGAGATCACGGCTGATTCAAAAGCATTCAGTTTCAGAGATCTCTTAAACATTACAGATGTATCCATTGTGCTGAAAACAACTCTAAAAATAGTCACACTCTTTATTTCATCAGTGTTCCAAAGTTTTTGGTTGGTAGAATTCTGTGGACTCAACTCGGAAGCATCTTTCTAGCTGGAAGATGTTATCCTTACTGGAGAGCTACAGTAACACAAAAGTAGTGAGATGTGACTGAGACTGTATCTGGACTTTACACTGTGTATGAAAAACAGCCAAACAGGTGAAAGAAACAATCCTAATCATCATAAAATTGGTCAACTTTTTTAATTTCTACAAGAAAATGATTTCATGTTGTTGCTGCTCGTTGTTTCTACTAAAAAGAAGCACTTCAAGTGACTGTATGTGTATGTGTATGTAAAAGTATTTAACTAGATCAGAATGCAATATGCAACATCTTTTGCCATCATTACGTGGTGTTCTAACCTGACCCGCCAGGTGGTTTGTTACACAGAACCATCTAAAAAGCCGTCATTGGAACTGTTTTGAAAAGGGCAGGCACTTTCAAAAAATACTTGGATTGGATGAACCATCTGTTAATCAAACTAACAAAAGCGAAACTGACTGACAACATTCTTTATTCTTCTTTCAATGAAGAAATACTCTCCAGTTCTGATAAAACTGTTGCTATTGCAGCATCTACGCTACCCTTTCAGTAACCATCATAGTTGTTTAGAACAAACAGTCTTGTGACCTTGCAAAAATCCAGCTGCCGTGCAAGGTTAGTGGTGTTCCCCAAGGTTCAAGACTTGGCCCTCTAACTTTTAATATACACATGCTTTCTCTGAAAGCCATCATTCATATTACCAATAAGTTTATGTGTAATCATTATCACCCTGTCAAATAAGACGGCACAATTAATGCCAACATTGACTACCATTGCAGGAATAGTGTGACATTTATGTAATGTGGTGAAAGTTTAGACTGCAGATGTTGGGGAACTTAAAGTGACTACATGCATTGTAATTTTCATTCCTCTGTTCCCTTACATTTATTTCTGGTGGGTTGTTATTCCACATATGGATTCAAAATTTCAAGGTGGACAGAATCATTTTGGTTATTGGTTTTCTCGGGATGGTCAGTTTTAACACACAGCCTATAAATAATTGAAATTGTTAGGCATTTTGTACTGAGACCTGCTTTGCAACAGTAAAACAGGGATAGTTTATGTCTCATATTCCCACTTATTATTTTCAGCAATAACCAGACTTGAGTGACAGATATAACTGCTTACTTGCCTGCTAACATTGTTTTCTTTTATCAGCACAAGATTCTGTTTTATTAAGATGCTCATATCTAATCGCTTTGTATCTATAATACACCCCGAGAAACTCCTCATTGATTTGTCAATGTGTTCCACCACATGTATAGAGTCATGTGATATCTAAGTGTTCAGAATAATTAAGTTACTGTGCTTCCCTTTTAGTTTCTGTGGGAAACTACCCATGAAATAGACAAGTGATCTCCAGAGACCGTCTGCACTGTAGAGAAGATTAACACATTATCTGGATGGAGATGTACATGACTAGGGGCAAATTGCAGAGAGGGTTTGATGGAAACTGCAAACTGTGAAATGATTTTCAGCGTAGTCTCATCAATGTTTATGGTGTTGAAGATGTGCGCAGTGACATTCAGTAGTATACAGGGTGTACCGGAGTGCAGACGACACTGACACACAGCTTCATTCCAATAAGACGCCTCCATTTCTGACTCTTGTCTTTCCAGCATCTGTAATAACATATCAGTTGTCACACTGAAAGAGGTTTGGAATACATTTATGTACAATCATGATTGAATAAGGGAACAACAATTGTACTGTAAGCTTAAAAAAACACATACTAGTAGATATGTATGCTTTGTGCTTTATCTTTATATGCTGTTTTGTCTGATGTTTTTTTTATTTATTTGTTAGTTTTGTCCTGAAAAAACAATATTTACTTTCAAATAATTGTTTTATTTTATCATTGGAATGGGATTAATTTGAACTTAAATTGAACTTGAAAATTGTGTTAGGTCTAGGTTGCTCATTCTCCGTTGTGTTTTCAGGCTGTCAGTATTGAGCAGATATATCAGGACCTGTTCTATTAAAGTCATGAGAAGCTTCTTGGTGCCAGACTTAAATATTGCCAGAGCTTATATAATGCATCTCAATAACCATAAAGCCTGAGTCTGGTTTTGCAAAAGTTTCTCTTCTACTGCTGTTTCATTTTGCCCTGGTTGAGTGCTTTAATAATATCCGCCTGCACATTACTGTATGTTATGCTCTGCTTACTGTCAGCCGCTCTGACAGAAAGATGAGATAGACGAATAGTCACAAGACAAATACTAATAGTCAAAAATAGTCAACTGCAGTGGATGGATGGCACTCTCAGAGGTGCAAGGTAAAAATGTAAACTAATGAATGATATTTTAATCATTGTGTAATGCATCACTATGTCCACCCCACATGGTCTCACAAGATACCAAAAATTCATCCAAGTGCTGTGTATACATTTCCAAACGACAGAGCAAGTCCAAAAATAGAGAAGCAATTTACGCATCTTTCACCATCAAATTTTCAGACTATCATTGTCTACAACAAAATTCATAAATCACTGACGAAAACATATAGCCTGGAGAAGTCAGAATAAATATTATCTAAATAATCCATCTTGCCTTCTTTTTCAGGCTTTAGAGACAAAGTTGGCAAACTTTAATACATCAGAACTAAACAGCTCTTCCAATTTTTGCTCATCCGTAACCAGAATATTTCAGGCTTTATCGAGCCGTTTCATGGGAAATTAGCTCTCTGCGATCTTCACAATTTGTACAATACAAAAGGAAATGGGACTCATTCTCCGCTTCACCCAAATCACACAGCTCACAATATCAGTTTTCCCCCAGAATATTTTCCTGAATAATTTTGAATTGACCAACCTCAATGGCCAAGAGGAGGAATACCAGCTGTCAAATGTGCAACTAAAGATCTTTGGCTTCTAGATAAATGAGATATAGCGTATGATTCTGAGACAAACTTTTGTTTGGAATGTACATGTCGTTAATTTTGGCTTCGACAAGATATTTTAACATTGTAATGCAAATTATATCTGTAGATGTACAGCATATCCACCTCCACAAAAACTGAGTAATGGAGAACTGTGTGATTTACTCCGCATATACACCTTCTTATGTATTCTATCCTCTGCCATTTCCACAGTCGGATCACTCCACATTTTCTAACAGCCTGTTGTGGATTACAGATGAATTACATAGTAACTTTAGCTACACAGATAGAAACCATCCAAAGGAACACAGTGGGGAATATATAATAAAAAGAAAATATACCAGTATTTGCACCGCAATATCTCATAGTAAAACACATTTTTTGATAAAGTGTCACGTTAATGTTTACATACATTGCTGTAAACATGTGCTGTTTTGGAGGAAACTGTAGAATTTTCCATTTCGATAAAGGTCTTTCACAACAGGAGGCTCTGTCAGATTGAATGCAGTACCACAGCTTTTACTGTCTGTGCATTGCCAAACAAGTTACACAGCCAGATCTATAATGAGATGACAGCATGTATAGATTTGGTCCTGATTCGAGGAACACAGTAAGTGGTGGCAATTTGAGCGCACTGCAGTCCAGAATTTGTGCCGCAGCTTCCTCTTGGCTGGCAGATATCGGGACTGTGCAGCATGAAGCATTATGAATTATTTTCTTTTAGAAAATGGGAAAACGTCTTGGTGTGGCATTTAAAGCCGGAACTACAGCAAGGAACAATATCTACATAATGAAGCTGGACTAAATAGAAGAAACACAGGTCAGTATAACGCAATACAGTTAACACCAACAGCCTCCAAAATGATCATAAAGTTAAATCGACACCTCTCTAAAGACCTTTACACACTGGGGGCATTTTTTTTAATTTGCATGTCAATATATTTTTTCGTCTTGAGTACTTTCACACAGAGCATGAATACTACTCATTGAAAAAACAACGAAATAAATAATTTTTCGGAACAAGGACAACTTTTCTGAGCTTTTGCACAGCGAATAAAAGTGCCAACGCGTTGTGTGGAATAGATATATAGACCCAGTTTTGGCCTGCGCGAATCTATTGGAACCTTTTATTGAAAGTGTTGCAATTGTCACAAATTTGCAGTGCTGTCGGTGTGAATAGTTTTGATGTGAAATATTCGCAGACGACTATTTTGCATTTTCGTGTCATTTATTCATCACACCCCCAGTGTGTAGAAGGCCTTAAGACAGTTCAAGACTGAACACCAACCTTCATGACAGTAGGATTTATTGCAGGGCTGTTGCATGAAGGCCTATAGTCACACTAGAACGTGCCACAGCAAAATACATTTGAATCTCCAGAAAAATGTGACTCTTGAACCTTGTTTACAAAGAGACAACTTGCAGAGATAGTTGACAGACTCCTACAGCTGGCCATCTAACCACTAACACCCTAGCCAAACGGGAACACCACTAATCAGACACAAAAGCTCTTCTTATTTCCGTAACTCTTGTCGTCACATAACTGCAAAGTATTCCTCTTCTGTTGAGCAGTTTTGTTCGCTGACAGAGGAGGATAAATAAAATTGGATGGTGCAATAAGCTAAGATAGGCTAACTACCTCCACCTCCATTTTTACTCTCTGTTCCCTCAAAGGTCAACAATGTCAAGACGGCTTGTTATTTGTCAACAACACAATTTGGCGTCAAAGTTCTACAAAGTTGACCTCGAATGCAAAATATATGGATGGATTTACTTTGCCCCCATGACCGATTTCACTAATTCCCTTGGTATGAATTAATTTTGCCGTTTTAAATGCTTGTGTGACTGGCCCTGGTTTTTGTTCAGTGTACCTACAATATGCCAAGTGAGTGTACTATATGTGTGTTCATTCAATCAAACTATTATTCATTGTCTGTTCTGACCATTATGAAACACAAATTGGCAATGCTCCAATTGAGACAGTGAATCAGCATAATGAAACAAAAGTGGTGGCATAGAACTTAAAACTATATAATTTAAGGCATCCTTAACAAAAAGTAAACTCAAACTCTTCGCTTTTATTTGAGCTGACTGGCTTTTTCAGGGTCTGAATTTGATTGTCCCCAATGACATCTCTTCCTCCGAGTCTTCCTTTTCATCTTGCCCTTTCTCACTGAAGACTACAATGTGATGAATGCAGGGAGCTGTAATGACTACAGGGACTTATTTTAGGTCTACAATTGGAAGGTAGTGGGTCTCTCTACTTTTCTGCTCTTTGGAGAATTTTCCCTTTCAGTGACTAGCTGAGCTCTGGATAGCAGTGAATCTTTTTTGTCTCCGGGTTTAGTGCCTATATTTTCCCTGAAAGGCATGATAAGGAATGCCCTGGGTGAATGTGCAGTCTCCAGGCATCCGTAATATGATGATGAATTTTATGCACAGTCCCTAAAAATGGACATGGTGAAAAGGAAGGGAATATTGCTTTTGATGGAAAATGGGATGAGATGTGTGAATCCAAAAAGGAAATTGGACAGAAAGAACAAGTGCCACTGGTGATAGTTGAATGAGGGGAATACATTTTTGTGAGAGAATATGGCGAGTTATAAATCCGCCTATCCATCTATCAATTCATCCATTTCCAGTCATCTATCTGGCTCACAGTAAAGAGTAATCCAAATATGCTATTCCCCTGTTCCTCTGAGGAGAAATTCAAGAGAATGTGTGCAAAATATGAAATTTATGATGTGAATTGAGGAGGCTTTTACTGAATTCACATTATCTTTTTGTCAATAACTATGTCTTCTTATTGTTTTTTAGGGTTTGAGTTTCTAACAGTCTTATGTGAATGCAGTTCTGTTCACACATAGTATTACATGTCCAGATCTTCACACCATGACTGCAGCACACAAAGACAAAATGATTTGTTTGTTTGTTTATGATTTTCCTGATAATACTCTTTATAAGTGTCATCCATATCTAATGGTACAGATTCAGAATAAAACACTGAGACCAGCTAATAGGATTTACCTGTGCAAAACATATTTATGTAACTCGTCCGCCAAACATATGTACACTGCACCTAAACTCAACTCAACATTTTCTGTACAAAAGTACAATCACATTAAACATACACAGCATTGAACATATTTTCACACCAGTATCAGTAACACTCTTCACACAATTGTCTCATTTATTATTATTCTATTTAACAAGCTGAACACCTAATAGCCTATTACACACATAACTGCAACTAGGAGCTGTTACCTGCTTATCTCTGGTGGCTGGATACAAAAAGTGTAGCTTTCCAGCTTACTTTGCGAACTCCACAGGCTGTTGTGTGTCAAGGCCCTTCAGACACAACGCAGTTTGAGCTGCATGTGCCGCAGCACACATCTTACTAGGTGTTCGGGGAAGTTGTTTATCATTTGTTTAACATTTTAGCAGGTTTTTCTGACTACAAATGACCATTAATGCAAACCATTTATACTTTTATTAGCCTGCCAAATGCTTATGGTAATTACTAACGCCACTAATGCTAATCACTAACACTTCTCTTAGCCCCCATTTAAATTCAAAAGCAATTTAAATACTGGATATTCTTTCAGTTACAGATTCTCCACTGCATGTGTAGATCGTTGATGGAAAAAAAAGGTTACAAAAATAGTAGATAGAAAAAACACTGATGAAAAAAAGAAACTTGCCTTCTCTTTTCTTTTTCTTTTTTTAAAAAGTTAAATGCATCTGCAGGTGCGATATAGTGTGTGTGTGATGTGCCTGGGATTCTGCAGCACCCGCTGGTAATTGGCCATAATGTCTAATTATCTAGACCAACCAACCTGTCACTATTTTAAACAAGACTTACCAAGAGAGAAGAGTTATTAGTCTCACTTGTGATTTCTGTCTGTCATCACAGCTCCAGGCTGTTGAAAAGGTCTCAGAAAAAGTATTGCTTGAATAGAATGCAAAAACTGTTTTGTATTTAATTACAGTGGTAACAAGGTGATCTCACTTCTGACTACATTCCTCTACTGCAGGCACAGGAAGGTCCTCGAGAGAATAGCAAGAGCCGTGCTGTTGTTATCCTTTTGTAATTCAGCTCTAATAACACTGCTGACAACTAAAGTGTTACCGAAATACCCTGCAGATTCAAAGAGGATTCTTTTAGCTATAGCTTATGAGTGTGCTGCAAGGATATGGGCATCTACTGTGTGAGCTATTCCCAAAGGCCCTGTCCCATTAACCTATCCCATCATGGTGGAGTCTGTAATGCTGTTAATGTGTATTTAGCTGTAGGCTGTTTGAAATAAACATATGCTACTGCTATATTTGTCTCTTTCTCCTGAGAAGGGGAAAAAAGACAGTCATTAACTGAAGGAATATGTTGACACATAAATGTACATAGAGCTGAAGTGCAGCTGTTTCTGCCATCAACGTGAGTACAGGCTGCGTATCATATATGATATTGCGTGTCTGTTTTCATCGTTTTGATTTTCATGATTTTATAAATGAAGGCCATTAGCACAAGTATCTGGTAGAGTAACTCTTCAGCTACACTGTAATTACCAAGCATGACCTTTGAACATCTCATTTTAAATAAGCAAAACAGCTGATTTGAAGAGAAGCTGTGATTAATGAAGGCAACGCTCTGCAGCATAACCAATGGCAATTTAACACATCCAGTCATGACTAGCTGGCCCCTATCCTCAGTTCAGATCTCAGCAATTAGTTCCTGTTAAAATCAAAGGAAATTCCATTCTGCATCATAATTGCATGGCTTTACGTCAGACGGTGTTTTGGCTTCAGTTGACGGCATCTTTGGAGCATCAAACCTTGATGAGGCTCAGAAGAATGAAAGTCTTTCATATGAGGTAAATCCCTTACCTACATAAAACTTTAAGTGGCTCTAATGTCTAAATTATAGACAGAAAGCTTCATTTTTGATGAGTATGTGGCATTCAATAAGAGCACACTTATGGTGTTTGAGTCTCAATCAAAAGTAAAGCAATGACCATCAGTGCATGGGTCATAAAGTGTATTGATGGGCGTAGATGCACTGAGTAAGAATGTGTTGGAGTAACCTTGCACGGCAACTGGATTCTCTCGATGTCGCGAGATCACGCGAGAATCGGATCTCGTAATGTTATTGTGTCTGGCAAGCCAGATCAATCAGCCAATCAGCGTCCTGTGATGAGCTACTGGCAGCTACAGGTGTGGCTTAGGTGCGTGAGATGAAACTGAGTGGTGACTGTTTGTTCAAAACAACAATGGCGGCTCAGGTTAGTGTAGATGCTGCAACAGCATCAGTTATATCAGCACTGGAGTGTATACCTTCATTGAAACAAGAGCAAAGAACGACACTGAAGGCTTTTCCCGTTGGCAAAGATGTTTTCGCTCTTCTCCCGACTGACTTCAGCAAGAGTTTGATTGACAGATGGTTCATCCAATCACCTGCCAAGTACTTTTTGAAGTGCCTGCCCTTTTCCAATCAGTTTCCAATGACGGCTTCTCAAATGGTTCTGTGTAACAAATCATCTGATGGGTCAGGTTAGTGTTGAAGTCCATATCGAATTATATATAATTAGGGCTGCACCGAATACTTTGAAGCTTCGAAGCTTCGTTCATAAAGTTGACATTCGAATGCTGTACAGGGTTGCTTTTTTCTTTTTTGGTGACAAAGCACCATTCCGAGTGAGTTATTAATAACTTACAGAAACAACACGTGCTATAATCCACCTTCCACCTTCTCTTCCCCTTTGTCTATCACTCTCTCTCAAACACACTGCGAGTGCCACAGCGCTCAGTCCACACCCATATGTTTTTATGTTGACAAAACTGACGAGTTAAAGTTAGGTTAACTCATTTAATCCAATATATCACTTTTTAGGGTGATGACGTCCTAAAATATTAATGAATAATGAAAATTGAGGTAATACATACTGCTTTAGGTGGAAATGGGATATACATTACGAATGTGATCAAAAGTTACATTTTTGTGAAAGGATAAGGTGTTTTATAATTCTATCTATCCATTTTCAGTTGCTTACTGTATCTGGGAACACTAGTTACATCAGACTAAACAGAGTAGTCCAGATGTCCTTTTCCCCACATTTTCCATCTCCTTCTAGGGGTGGTATTCCCCGTGCAAGCTATAGGATCCCCTTAGCATTTTCTGCACTAAGAGCTATTTTCCATGAACATGGTCCACTATATAAAGGCACTCACCTTGATCAGCTTCCAATGGGCCTTGCACTATATGTCTTTTAAGACTGAAGGCGAAGCAAATGTTAGAAGCTGTGTTATTGCCTCCAAAATCAATAGATAGACATTGATGGATACAAAGAGACACAAGGACAAGAAGCATCTACACAACACAATCTTTAGTTTAATTCTTGAGGACAGATGCTTTTCCACAATCTGTAGGACTCACTTCATGGATATACAGAGAAAACAAGAAGCAGAAGCAGCTGCAGGATAAAAAAAAAAAAAAGCAACTACTAGAGAACCTAGTAAGTTCTGAAATCATTCCAAGTCTTAGCTGCCATCAAAATACAAACACGAGTGGCTCCTGTGGTTTTGGGGTTAAGATGCCAACTGTGCACAGAAACATCCCCGGTTCGAGTCTGGCTGAGGACCTTTGTTGCATCTCTCTCCCTTGTTCTTTGGGCTTAAAATGCCCTAAAAATAATTAGAAAAAAATACAAACCCAGTCAGACTTCACACGCACAGTCGGTGCCTGCAGCTACAGCTAATGTCACCAGTGCTTGCATTGGCTATGTGAAGAGAACTAACACAGACTGCAACACTCCAGTGGTCAAATTCATGCCAAGAAATTGTAAAACACCTTTATTTGCCTCTTCTAAGGTAGTGAGCCTAAAAGGAATTGGCCTTGGCTGAGCTCTGTGTATCTCGATCCCCAACCCCCCAACCTCGCTTCATCTTTGGCCCCTCCTCACATGAGAGCCAATAAAACCATCACTGTGGACCGAGAGCTTAATGCTTCTCACACTACACCTCTCAGGGTCATGAGGGCACAGAAACCGTCTCCACTGTGATAACGTGGCAATTCCAGGGCGAGGTTTTATAATTTTTTTGTAAATCCCTTGAGTTTGTCTTGCCTTCATTTGGGGAAAGAGGGTTTAAAAATGGTGGTTAAGCTGAAGAGAGTAAAGACCGCTGTAGGAGATCCAAATCTCCTTTTCTTGGTGATTTAATTCAACCTGGTTTGACCCAGATCTGAGGGAATATGATGATGTAATAAATGGTGCCCAGAAGGTGTGACTGGAGTAAAAGAAACTATTTTGACTTTAAAATCTTCCACACCTGTTAAAACCAAAGTGTTATTGTACCACAGTGTATTTTACTACTGTAGTACAAGTATCATAAAGAATGCTCTCTGGTGGATGTACAGCACACCAGCCTATAAGTGATTGATGTCTTGCTACCAAGTATGGAGCTACAATCAGGAGGTGATTAACCAACACATTCTCATCCCATCTGGTCACATAATGACGCTTTGTCAGACCCCTCTGCGTCACTTTTTAGTCACATTAAACATCCACCTCTCCTTCCACCCACCCGATGTGTGTCTCTTTCGCTCTTTAGACTACCTACTAACAATTAATATTGACACGAATGGGTTTACATTGTAGTTGATGGAAAGCCCAGTGCATCTTACGCCCTGGGAATGAGAATGGGCTGCATTAACATACCAAATCTATTTTATAAAAATGATAGTATAACAGCTTTGTAGAAAGACTGAAACCAGGTTGCCACAGCTAGCCTGGCACTTTCCAACGTTCACCAATATTAGCCTACCAACACCTCTTAAACTCACTAATTAACATGTTATGCATTTTTCATTTGTTAATTTGTACACAAACAGGAATGTTAAAACAACCATTTGTGGTTTTAGTGGGAGTTACGTGCTGTAACTTCTTGACAGCCAGGCGCAGTGACTTCCTGGAGTCTTGTCATCACAGTGAGGTTGCCAAGCAACCATCACTTATCGCCAGAGATGCTCTTTACGGATGTGCAGCGCAGATGGTTAAACTCTTGTCCACTGACTTGAAAATAATCACATTGCTTTTCTTTCAAATTAGTATTTGTTTTCTATATTTGACAATTTATTCATTGATTATTGATTTTTTATACATTAACATGCAAATGTGGGCCTTGCAACAACTAAGACATAATTCTAGGAGATGATTTTAGGTGGAGAAATTCCTGACTTCTCCAGCCGCGTAGCTGTGGGTGGGCCTAGGTGGGCCAAGCGGGTGCATTCAGCTGAAAGTTACCATATAACACGGTCACTCATTAAACTGAAACACCTTGGCACATCGCTCAGAGGAACAGAAGCCTACTTTCCGCTAGATGCTTTTAATGTAGGTTAAGACAACAAAAATGATGGTAAAACAAAAGCAGTTTTCTAAAGTTTGTCACAAAAAAGACATTGTGAGGTGCAGAAGGAAGAGGATTACGCTCATGTTCATTTATCATTCTCAACCAAAGCCTTCTCTTGTGCTAGTTTCTCCTAAATAAGTGCCAAGTAATAATGACACGTACAGTATGTGACCCTTTGTCACCCGACCCATAACAAGCTGTAGGCCTACTGGTGAAAGACTCTTTACAACTGTCAGTCAGATAAAAACTGGCATCAAGGGGTTCATACAGACTGAACTCTTTGCCCCTTCTCTCCTTTGAAAGAAACTATGATGAAACAATGTCAGTGTTCAACTTCAAGCCCCGTCGTCTCCTGCTGTAATCATCAAAAGTAAGCTAATTTACTTTTTTATTTTTGTTTTATTTTGGACTGTATGGGCCTATTATTATGTATAGTTTTTGTTTGTTATACAATTTGATTTTATGCTGATGTCGCTGCATCTGCAATGTATGTGTGTGTGTATGTGTGTATGTATGTGTGTGTGTATGTGCCGGTGCAGGCTATGTTGAAGTGTCATGCCGGTGTACCTCTATCCATATGCTTGATTAATGATGTGTTGCGTCTGTGTGAATGTGGCCTGTTAATGTTTGTCTCGTTGGTGCCTGTAACATTACCTCTGATGATGATGATGATGATGATGATGATGATGTATCAGGCTTGCATGATTAGACTGTGGTGCATTCAGGCAAGTTTAGTTATTTTGGTTAACATATGCATTTCAGAACCTATTAAGTAGTATGATTGGTCGTGGACGGGCTAGGCCCACCAAGATAAAATTGCACAGCTCTGCTGGTACAGAAATGTGCAGACCAGTGAGCCCGCTCTGTTTTAACATTGTAAATGGCATTTCCGTGCCTAAAGTGCAATACTGCACATTTCATTTTTGACTCACAAAAATGTGTGTTGCAAGCAGGAATGATGTCAGCCTTTTGTTAGGAAGGTGGAGAGAGATTAGAGATGGCCTCTCGTGACAAAAGTAGCATCTGATCCTGTTAACCCTCCCGCAATTTGTCCACGCCGTTGTCAAGAGCGGTTCAAAGGCTGATGAGACAATAACAACAGAACCTGCTGAAAGAAGATTGTTAATCATTATGTTATCGTCACCTGTGAACCCAAAAGTGATGAAATGAAAGTTAATAAATTATGTTTTGGTTGAACTCTCGTCATCGTCTGTGTATGTGTCCATCCCTGCAGTTGTCCCACAGCACTAGAAGTGCCAAACATTAATTGTTTCACACAAATTTGTCAACAAATGTGAGTATTAACAGTACCAACATCACACAAAAGCTGTGTGTGAAAAAAAACAGCATGGATAACACTGCAGCTGTGTACAGTGCCACTGCTGGGTAGTAAATAAAGCCTAAAACCCCCTGGTGAACTGATTCATGGTGTTGCATATTCTCAGCGGCTGTTACTCAAAATATTTCAGAGACATTTTCCATTTGGAAAAGCGTAATTGATGTTCAAACAAATTTTTATCACAATAAACAAAGCCGATCCACGCACAACAATGTTATCAGTACGCAGTACGTAGCTGACAGAACCATTTGAGATATTTCACTTCATGTGTAGTTGCTGATTATATGGAGTCACACCAAGGGTAACTGTGTATTTCCCTGGACCCTCACTCTTTCAAAGGCACTTTTAAGAACAAAGGTGTTGTTTTTATCAAGAATCAAGAGCAAATGTTTCAGTACAGGTGCACAGTCCAGACAAAGGCAACACAACCAAAAAGGCCGATGCAATGTTCAAAACATCTGTGGCATTTGTGATGTGCATTGATACTGATAATACGATTAGAAAAAGACCCTAAGATGTGTGTGTGTGTGTGTGTGCGTGTGTGTAAGGCAAGGCAAGGCAGGGCAGCTTTATTTGTAGAGCACATTTCAGCAACAGGGCAATTCAAAGTGCTTTACATAAACATTCAAGAACATTGCGACAAAGTGCAAAAGAACATTAAGACATAATTAAAACAGTTATAAAAACATAAAAACATTAAAGATTAGAAAATAAAAACAAGCTAAAAATAAAAGCTAGGATAGAAGCTAAAATAGAGTATAACACACAAGAGTAAAAGCTCTGGTTTTAAAAGTAAATTCAAGTTTTGGCAGCAGAGAAATAACCAGGATTTGTAAACTTTTAATCAAAGGAAAAACCCACAACATATGGATAGTAGCTTGAGCATATTCTTTACAGTTAGCTGTTAAATCCCATTGAGGTTGGTGTAGCATATGCTCATGTAACATGCAACCTTCTCCCATTTTATTTCAGTGGCAGATCTTTTCTGCACTGATGCTACTATATTATTATGAATTCAGGTTACAGCATTTAGAGGGCACTCTGTATAATCTATAAAGACTGTTATTAGATTAGGATATGCTCCCTGGAAAACCATCAATCTGTGTTTTGCTAAATCAAACATCCTCCCCTCCCAAAATGAGTAGACACTGGTTGTAAGGATGGAGGGCCGAAGTGAACACTGAAAGTACTGCAGACTCATAGAGAGATTCTCTTTCTCCTCTTATAAACATGCCACGTGCATTGCAACCCTAGACATTGACATTTTATTACATATTTTCTTACGGCCATGTTCTGAGCCCGAATTAATTAGATTTGTTGGGATTAATTAATTTCCACAATGGGTTGACTCAGACATTTTGGTTTTCGCCCCTTAGGTAGAGATTGACAAAATGATTGATTTTGCCTAAAAGTGCAGTGTCTATTATTTTAGTTGGAAACCAGCGTGTACTTATGTGCCTCCCAACCCAGTGTGCTAGCATCAGATTGAACACAATGGTCTAGATTTAGGCATTCATTTTTCCCAAAGAATAGTGTGTGGTTGGCCAACCTATAGCCCTGTTTGGAGAAACAATATGGATGTTTTACTTTTACAAGAGAGGACTTTAGATGAGGATTGGTTTGGCAAAAGGGGCTATCCAACCTGAAGTCATTACAATCTCTAGTAAGCACCACACATGGCTAACATTATAGAAAACAGCCCTAAAAACTTCTAAAAATGTCGTTCCCATACAACAAAACTGCATTGTGAATTATGTTTTGAGGGAAAAGTATTTTGTCACGGATTAGGTTTGTTTTTGACGTATCACAAATACCTTTGTAGAGATAGTCCATGGAAGTCCACATAAGGAGGAGGTTGGGGTGGTGGTTAGGGCAAACAAACACAGGACTTCCACCAAGGAGACCGCTGTTCATGTCCCGTGTGAAATTCAACATTCATTCATTTTAATTTACATCCATTTATTAAATATAGCAACAAACATAGTAATTTTAAGCCAAACCATGATGTTTTTACTGAACCTAACCAGTAGTTTTGATGCCTAAACCTAACCAAGTAGCTTTGTAACGTTTTTGTTTTTGTTTTGTTTTAATTTTGTAGTCATTTTAAGCCAAACTATGATTTTTTTCCTAAACCTAAGGAAGTATTTTTGTTGTTTTTGTATTTTGTTGTTTTGTTTTCAATTTACAACATTCACCACATATTTAAAACAGCTTAAAACTGTAACTGTAATCCGGAAGAAATTATGTTTCCATCAAAATTGAGAATGCAGTTTAGATGTGTGGGAACACAATTTTGTAGGAGACAGGGTTGTATTAAAATCACCAGTTTGCTAAGTTTAATAAAGTTGTCACAGTGCTTGATGTATGCTTAACTGATTTCAGATTTCAGTTCTGGACAACGTTATTTCATACATTTCTTCAGTCATTGGGTAACTTCAGTGCAACAACATTTAAAGAAGTTGTCAAGAGTATTAGTGGTTGTCAGCAACCATTCAAGAGGGAGACGGAGAGAGAGAGATAGGGTGACCAGATGCAACCAGGCAGGCTGTAGTATTGTCAAACTGTACATATAATTGGTATTTCAGGAGGGACTCACTTGACAGTCTCTGCCAAGTGAAAGAAAATAGTGTCAGTGTATCATATGGTGGCTGTCAATACTCTCAAGAGGAAGACAGAAGAGTGGACTGGTAATCATTAAGCAATATTTTAAGACAATGATTATAGATATATAATTTCAAAGGGGTTCTTTATACAGCCCACTTGTGTGTAGTGCAAATTACATTTAAGTTTGGGGCTCTTCTTAATGTATTTATTTGAGATATTTCTGTTAGCACTCAGCAGATGACAGTTAACACCAATTAAATGAGTCTGGGCACAGGCAGTATGGTGCTGTTTGATAGACTCATAGCCTCGTGTAACTCTCTGTTACTCGGGATTAAGAAAAATACAAAATGTTGTGATACAATCTCTGTTTTTGAAAATCCGAATCGTTTGAAAATGTCTTGGATTTTTTATTTATATGCAATATTACAGTCACATTCTATCCAATTGCTACTATTCAATGTTATTCAATGCTATGGAACAGAGTTGGCTAGTGGTAGCAGGATGGCTGATCTCAAAACTGCTGGAGACTTGCAGTGTACGGGCCAGAAACACCAACATAATCTCATGGGAAGGCGTAAAAATAGCACGCCATTTTAAGCATTTTGTATGTTATAATGCCACAGTGTTAACGTGAAATGGTTGCAGTTATGTTTAGGCAACAAAACAACGTAACATCGTCATTAGCGTAACTTCAAAATAACTCAACAACTCTTTGGGACATGAACATGAGTCTCCTGGTTGAAAGTCCTGTGTTTGTTTGACCCACCCCACACACACACCATAAGCAGTCTCTCTCACTTATACTACATCACCTGCTCTTCTTCACTTGGTCTGAGCGTTGTTCGTTATTCCACTTCACTAGCACTTCACGCTGATGCTTTTATACATACACATGGCATGAAATGCACGCCAAAAGCAAGAACGGCGTTGTGATTGGACACAAAATTACTTACAAATTGACATATCATTCCATTTGGTGAGACCAGGCTGGAAACACTGTCATAATTTTCATCCTATCTTGTCCTCAACCGGTCCTGTCTGAAGTGATAGTGAGATCTACCAATCAAAATGAGTGCTCAGTCCTGGGCAGGTGACCTCAAGCAAATGCAATCTGACCTTTTCTTGAAATCTCATACGATATCAGAGTGTGAGAGACACTTGGTGGGGATTGCCTGTTTTCCACTACAGTAGGGTAACTACAATAGGACAAATGACAAATGTCTGCATCACCAGAGATAATGCTGATCCCAATGAGAATCAACAGGCCAATCTGTGGCTCTACAGCTATCAAACACTTTCTGCTTATTATTCTGGTCCGCTGGTATGTCTGCTTGGGTCAATTCAGCTCTCACCAACCATCCATATGAAAGCTCTAGCCAGCCGCCCCTAGTGCACAAGAACACACAAGCCAAATGCATGCTTACTACCCACCAAGAAATGATACATGACCAAGACTTGCACAAAGTAAAGCAGTGGATTGGTGAAAAAAGTCAAACCTCAACAGTCAACAGAAAGTTTTCTCGAGAGTTGATGGACCAAATACAATGCCAGTGAATATTGGACTTATCAGGTGGAGAAAAAGAGGCCTCTAATGGGATGTCAAGTCAATCTGTCACAAGATCGTGATTTGAACTTGAACGTAAACAATTGTTGTTTTTGGGTACTCGATGAAACGACTGAT
The DNA here is from genome assembly GCA_916700685.1 of Adelosebastes latens. NCBI lineage: Eukaryota > Metazoa > Chordata > Actinopteri > Perciformes > Sebastidae > Adelosebastes > Adelosebastes latens. The sequence goes on along the minus strand of CAKAKR010044817.1, from coordinate 3,845 downwards.
TCTGTTGTTCTTCTTTGGACAAAAGTACAAAAGCAACAATTAATTGATTGACAGGGAAATATTGTGGTTTTCAACACTATTGTGTTAAAATGTTTTTACAGGTAATTTGCTGCAGAAAAATGTGATACAATGTTTTCTACGTCATTACCATCTTCGGAACCAACACCTTTGAAGCTAGTGGTTGCGTCCAAAATTCCATACTAACATGCTATTTAGTACGCTAAAACAATATGTGACCGCATTGCATTGTGGGATAACGTTCATAACAGACGTTGACGGACAGCTTTGTAACATCAATATCACATCATTTTAACTGTAAGTATAATATTTCACTTTGCTAGGGGTAATATATATTTTTAATTAATTCAGACTTTGATTCTCACAAACCGTCGTTTTGGTCACATGAGGTTCGTACGGGTTACCATAGTTACACGTCTCCAACCGCCAAGGAGGCTCTCAGGAAGTGACGACGTGAATTACAGTTCAGTGTGTCTGAAAAGATACATACTACTGTTTATCCACAAAAAAGTATGTTGAATGATAGTACACCTATTGAGTATGTAGTGCGTAGTATATGATTTTGCACAAAGCCATTGTTTTCCTCCCCAAGGGGAAACAGGCATTCACTTATCTTATCCCATTCTTTTCTTTTGTTGGCCTCTGATTATGTATCAAGTGAGGTAAAACATCCTTGGAATTGTTTGAACAAACATACAAACACACACTCAGACATTACTGGACTGTTGCAATTACTTTTCCTAGTCTGTTATTGGGATGAAATTTGGTGAAATATTGACACTGACTTGCAGTACAATGAGCAGATTGCAGCTCTTATTTAATTTTGCAGCCACTGTAAAATAATCAGCCAACCTGCCAGCACTGATGAATGTCAAAGTGTAATGGAATCATGACTTCTACGGTGCCTCCTTGTTTCCTCTAAGGACTTCCCATCACCGTGTACTTAGCTGTCAAAATCTGGGCCTGTGTTATGCACCCAGGCTGCTCCTAGTAGGCTACAACATCGATACTAATGGTCTAAGATTTCATCATCTCACTGAGTAGTCTGCTCGATCGATATATTCATGGGATTGCATTTAATAGAAATAGCCTATTTTGGGTGTTGTGCTTATCACTATGGCTGGCCAATGTTTGCAACAAACAATTATTCACATTATCAAGTCATCTGTCGATTATTTTTTCAATTATTTTTCTGTGTATAAATAGTGCGAAAAGACCATCAACAGTCCAGAAACCAAAGATATTCATAAAACAGAGAAAAACAGTAAATCATATTTATAAAAGCTTGAAAAAAAGATAAATTTAATTAAATAACTAATCAATTAACAAAATTGTTAATTAATTCTCTGTACTCATTTCAGCACCATGTTCTGTCAAAGATGAGCTAATTAGACAGAAATTGCAAATAACTTAATTTGCAGTGATTTCAGATGTGCAGCACTCATTTTTTTCATCACTTTTATCAGTATGTCCCATGAACACAGGCCTCTCCGTCAAATCACAACCACCAGTTTGCACTGTTGAGATGTTATGATGGATGCGTGTGGTTCTTTTATACCCTCTGTCTTATCAGCCTGAAACAGCAGGAACTGGGATCAGAGCAGCCATTCTTTATCATCCAGTGTCTGGTATTTCTGTTTCTTATTCCAATGCAAAACTGGATTTCTTGTGGTCTTATTTCCCCTGGAAGTGACACTGTGAGGTCATCAGCCAAAGCTTAGGAACAAAACTTTGTGTCCTCTTTAATGTCTGCAGTATTATCAATTTAATGAGTGATCTGTTTTTCTGCACAGTTTTTAAGCCACCTTGGACCACTGACTTGCTGAAACAGATGCTAATCTGATCCCAGCTCAACTGAAACTTTTGCAGTCTGCAAATCCCGGCTGGCACCTACTACCAAATCAAACCTTTCACTGACCTACACTTTAAAGCCGTACTTAGTAACCTTTATCCACCTCCATTAGTGATCAAGTAAATGCAGCAACATTGACTGATGAATATTAAACCTCGCCCTGTGAACACGCAGACATTTTGCATGCAATAACAACGCCTTTGTTGATTTTGGCATGTCATGTGTACGCCATGAAGTCTGCACTGACTGCAATGCAATCAATTAACAACACAAAACAATGACAAATATTGTCCAGAAACCCTCACAGGTACTACATTTAGCATAAAAAAATATGCTTAAATCATAACATGGCAAACTCAAGACCAACAGGCAACAACAGCTGTCAGTGTGTCAGTGTCTTGACTTGACTATGACTTGACCCAAAACTGCATGTGATTACCATAGTAAGCATGTCCGTAAAGGGGAGACCCGTGGGTACACATAGAACCCATTTTCATTCACATATCTTGAGGTCAGAGGTCAAGGGACCCTTTTGAAAATGGCCATGCCAGTTTTTCCTTAACAAAATTTAGCGTAAGTTTGAAGCTTTATTTATCCTCCTTCCTGACAAGCTAGTATGACATGGTTGGTACCAATGGATTCTTTATGTTTTCTAGTTTGATATACCAGTATCTTTTATCTTGAGTATCTTCACTCAACGGTCCTAGTATTTAATTTTTTTGCTTCGTTATTTTAAGCCCAAACATGATGTTTTTCCTAAACCTAAGTGGTTGTGCTGCCTAAATATAACTGTGACAGTTTCACAGTAACAATGTGGCGTTAAATGACAAAGCCGTTTCACAACTTTAAGCCTGTGGCGTGTAAATGACAAAGCCTAAAATGCTTTATCATGACATGCAGAAATGTCCTATGTATATGCCTTCCTATGAGGTTGAGTTGTACTGACGTGTCTGAAGTGCCATGGGCCATGATGAGTTAATAAGAACAATGGGACAGGACTTCAGACCTCTGTAGCTGACATGACCAATACCAAAATCTCGACCTGTTATCCAGTATTCTTCTGAATGGTTCTGAACATAATTTCACATTCACAGCCATCTATATAAAAATATAATAAAATAATACATTTCTGAGAATTATGGGTGATCCCTAATCTTATTTTAAAATGAAGAAAAACCATGCATTTACTGTATTTGCCCCTAAATTTGGAATAGATTACCTTTCTACTATTATGTAGATACTGTCTCGTGCTGCTGGTATGAAATGCTCGCCTTAGTTGCAGCTTTCACTACACAGTAGCAGGAGTTGGTTGGGCTTGACGTGCCGAGACAGCTTGTACACGACCCAAAGCCTGTCTGGCCTCACGTGGTATGAGACTGTAATCCACTACCTGGAAGACAATAAGTTAGGGGAGAGGACTAACAAACCAACTCCAAAACTTACCAGAAGCCAGAAATGGTGGAAGGTTAGGCTTGGGGTTAGCAACCCCAACTTGTAAAAAACCTGTATGCTACAGAAACGTTGACAACAGAAAGACAGAATCAAATCCTGGTAGAGGAGGGTTCCTCATCAAGAGGAAATATGACACTGTGTGATGAAAGCCACAAAGTCAAGGAAGTCACAGAGCCGAAACCCCTTCTGTCAACCAGGGACATCCGGATTGGAACGTGGAACGTTAGGACCATGTATGAGACCGGAAAGACCATGCAAGCAGCAGCAGAAATGAATAGATACAACCTAGACCTGTTGGGAATCAGTGAAACAAGATGGATTCAATCTGGACAACAAAGACTGATGACAGGAGAGCTGCTACTCTACTCGGGCCATGAAGAAGACAAAGCCCCGCACACAGAGGGAGTCGGTCTTCTTCTATCAAAAACAGCACAGAGAGCCCTGATTGGATGGGAAGCACATGGTCCAAGAATCATAACAGCTTCTTTCAGAACTAAGAAGCAGAAGATCAAGATGAATGTGA
>CAKAKR010044814.1:0-15957 GCA_916700685.1 Adelosebastes latens | reverse complement strand
GTGACGGTTCATATTTCCCAGAGTTTCCATAGTTGTATCTTTGCGCTGTGTGTTCGTGTTTTATTTGAACCATTAGTGAGGTGGCTGTTATATTTTTTGACAGGTAGCTCGTAATAAAGTTTCACTAGTGAACTTTATTACATATAACTGCGATCGTCAATGCCTGTGCTGAAAGTGTCAGTAATCAAGTTAATATTTTCATTTACATCCAGGACAACTGACCCGGTTTTCTCGGCTCATTTTATCTAAACTAATCAGCCGTTCCTCTCAATATGAGTGACAGGAAAAAATAGGAACCGTGTATCCGATAGAAGTTCAGACAAAACGTCACGCCGCGCTGTGCAGCACCATGTTGCTCGCAGCCAGTTAGGACACTCCAATAGAAAACAATGTAATCACGCCCAAGTACATGTCCTAGTTGTTTCCTAAATGCAAAACTATCACTGTTTTGTGCTTTATTTTGCATTGCAGTGTTAAGTCCTTCCATTACCAAACTGAATGACTTAATTTTACTTATAGCCTAGCTGTTATTTCAGTTTAGTTTTTAGTCAGGAGAGAATTCAGCTGAGGGGGCACAGTGACCTTTTTGGACGGGCCTCGACCCCCATGGCCCGCCCCTAACGCCGACGCTGTCTGTGTGTTCAGTCGCAAGGTGCAAAATGTGTCGGGTGCTCTTGGAAAACGGGGAAAAAAGACAGGTTACAAAAACTTTACCAGAGGGAGACTTTTTGGATCCATCGATTGGATGCCTTAAAGTATCCTGGTCTTAATGAGGATATAGATTTTACATGCTTTCTGTGAGTAATAATAAATAATAAAAAATATTCTATATATATATTTTTTTCTGTATAGGCTCCCATGTTTGCTTTGCAGCCTCTGTTGTAAAGTAGGAGTAGTTTCATTAATGAAGAACATGAATTGCTTGTTTCTGTGTTATTTCTTTGATATCTTGTAACATTTTGTAATATTATGGCGATCATGTGATTGCCTCCCATTGGTTGTTGATACCATAGGTGAGGCCACATCCGCCTTGTCTGTTTGTTTGTAAGCCCTGACGAAGACCTACAGAAATCGAAACATGTTGGCTTTTTTAAAATGATTTGGCTTTTTAAATGATTTAGCCACTACAATAAAGGTTTCTTAATATATTCTCTTCCTCGTTGCTACTTTTTTGATATTTTTGATATTTTGGAGTGCCTGGGTTGCCTAGCTGTTGTTGTTTGTTGGGTTTGAGTTTGCCATGTTATGATTTGAGCTATTTTTTTATGCTAAATGCAGTACCTGTGAGGGTTTCTGGACAATATTTGTCATTGTTTTGTATTGCTAATTGATTTCAAATAATAAATATGTACATAAATTTGCATAAAGCAGCATATTTGTCCACTCCCATGTTGATAAGAGTATTAAAAACTTGACAAATCTCCCTTTAAGGTACATTTTGAACAGCTAAAAAATGTGCGATTAATTTGCGATTAGTCGCAATTAATCATGGACAATCATGCAATTAATCGCAATTAAATATTTGAATCGATTGACAGCCCTAGATATAAATGTAGCTTTTGCAGACAGCCGCATCGATTGTCAACAATTCAAGCAGTTACAGAAACAGCAAATGGTGTTTTTCACGAGTAGAAGGTCGTCTAAGGACGTCTGCGCAATAAGACGAGAGGGTAAAAGCTTGGGGTGGGTGAGAGAGGGTAGTCACCAGTGATGTTATCACGTAGGAACCTCACATCACCTCCAGAATGCTCCACAGTAATTATGGTGACCTTGCATGACCCCATCAATCTCATAGATTTACACAGTTATTGATAATCACAATGATTACATAATGATTACATTAGTAATAGGGATATTAGAGGTTGATCCTGTGAGTTATGGTCACTTTTATAATGTAGTAGACTATTTAAAAACATGCAACATCTTTTTCTTTTTAATTTAACCTTCATTTAGCCACGGAAGACCCATTGAGACCCAGGTGTCATTTTTGATGTTGCCCTTGTTACATATCATATATACAATGAATTTATAATTTTTTATAATATATCACAAACTATCAAATAAAAGATAAATAAACAGAAATTTAAATAATAAAAACAAATAAATAAAAATAATAAAAAATATGAACTAAATTGTATATATATATATATATATATATATATATATATATATATATACTGTATATATATATATATACTTTTTTTAAGTTAAACAAATACAAATCTAGTCTTAATCTAGTACACATCCACAGCAAATGCAGTGTATTATCCTTAGAAATATTTTTTTTTAATTTAGTTTTTATTCATTTGAAGCAATGCCAGGCCTTCGGTGTCAGCTGTTACCCACTGTAGTGATGAGGGATGACTCAGCATAAAAAGGGGATCTCATGTCCTCATGTACGGTTAAAAAAAATGCACAGTCATGCTTTTGCTTTTAATGGGGTATGCTGGTAAGAGTAAAAAACATTGTTCACCAGTACTTTAACTTGATTTGTTTTCTTTAAAAAAGCCAGAATCAATATTCTATTGTAATCTATTATGTCACATAACATGATTAAACTTTAACATTAGAGATGCTGAGCTGTGGTCACACATGAAGGCCTGAATGTCTTTTCATTGAATTACTACAGACAGATCTGTCAGAGTAATGATCATTAGGTTGGGTGTGGTGTCAGTTCACCTCACCTGCTGCAGGTAAAACTTGTCTGCTCCAGATGAGGCTCGAACTCACAACCTCGGCATCACTCTGCAGGTTACTGTCTTATAAGTACCGCGCGCTGACCGATTGCACCAATGGAGCTCATCAGTGTAGCCTCACTATCTTGATTAAGACCACACAATGAATCCAGTCTCACTGGCCAACCATTGATTAACATGATAAAAGCATCATCGGAGGATGGGTGCTACGCTTCCGCAACTGTAACTGCTGTATGACTAACCGGTCGAGGCAGATGGCCGCCCACCCAGAGCTGGGTTCTGCCCAAAGTTTTTCTTGCCATTGTCGCATAACAATGCATGCTCATGGGGCATCTCTCGCTGGGTCTCTAAATTATAGAGTATGGTCTAGACCTGCTATATATGAAAAGCATCTTGAGATAACTTCTGTTATGATTTGACGCTATGTAAAAATAAATTGAATTGAATTGTATGAGAGCAGTGCAGAACGATGGCCGTGAGCTAGCCAGTGGGGCACGCGCACATGCACTAACATGCACTAAAAGCATTTACCATCTATAAAGTGAGGAGAAGCTCGGATTACAACACAGAGGGAGAGCGACTTCATTCTCTGCTCAGGTAGACATTACTCCTCTATATCTTTACATAGCAAATAGTTGCTTGCTGCTATATTAATGCTGGATATTGAATAGAGAACCTTTAATCTAGGCAGTTGCTGCATGAAGGCCAATACCTATAGTAGTAAGTCTTTGTTGTTAGAGTAGTTTAATCATTCAATTTACTCAAACCCCCAAAGTAAATAGTCTAATTTTGTCAGGAATTGAACATAATGGCATACAAGCTCCAGTGGCGCAATCGGTCAGCGCGCGGTACTTATAAGACAGTAACCTGCAGAGTGATGCCGAGGTTGTGAGTTCGAGCCTCACCTGGAGCAGTGAAGTTTTAACCTGGTGGTTGAGGTAAAGTCTTCGTCTAAAGACACTGATCACTGGCGTCAGCTGCCTTAACTAAAGAAAAAGTGTGCATGTGGTTGACAAAAGCTGCGATCAACAGCTCACTCGGATCATGCGGTTATCACATGTGGTGCGGAATCACATTACTTACACTGATTTGATGAGTTGACCTCACTTGGAGCAAAGAAGTTTAACCTGCAACAGGTGAGGTGAACTGACAACACATACTAGTAATTCATAATTCAAAATAATAGTAGTAATTCATGAAGAGACATGTATTTCATGTTTAAAATACCAAACAGGACATCATATTCTCTATCCATTTTATAATTGTTGTTACAGCATGACCAAGAACATCCACCAGTAACTGGCCAGAAAAGCAAGCCACTAACACAGCGACCATGACTGGTGAGGAACTGATGGAACCTCCTGCTATCATCACAGCAACAGTCACAGAAACAGCAACAGCAACACCTGCTGGCATCCAGGTGTAAACTGCTGGTCTCCACATGTCCAAAGCAGCAGATAGGTCTTCATGAAGAAGTCATTGTTTTCTAAAAGTTCTTTCTTTATATGAGCAGACTGGCATCACGCCACAAGAAAAAGCCATATTAATTTATCACATTTAAAAATCTGTAAAATATTATTTTCTTAATTATAATTCCTTTATTTCTCCACAGGGTGGAGCTATGAGGTAGAAAATATACTATTTCTTCTAATACCACAGTGTTCTTTCTGAATATTCAGGTTCCGTAATAGATATTTTTTTTATGTTAAAAATCTCAACAGAAATGGTATATTTTGAATTGAAGATTAATTTAGTTTAATTTATTGATGTGACAGTTTGGTCCATCACAGTGATCATTTTTTTCCCCCAAATGTTCCATTGCCATCATGTGGCAACCATTTTAAAACACTAAAGTTTGTTCTGTTAAATGGTGTGTATGATTTGCTGAAAATTAGCTACAACATGCAAAAATGGTAGTATGGTCTTCCTTTTAATGGATTACATTAGTTCCCGACTTTCCATTGTGCTAAATCCTCTGCTCCACAACCTAAACCAGCTTTTAAGGGGAAAAGAATACAGTAGAAATCAAAGACAGCAGGTTGAAAAGGCAAATTAATTCCTCATTTTAATGAAACCTTTTTAAGTCTCTCCTGTTTCCTGCCCCAGCTGATTATCCTTAAAGCTTGTTTCCTGCAGCTGCGCATTGTAATCAGTTTTTACAAAAGGAAAGCAGTTCTCTGTATGTCCTGCACGTAATGTGACTCTCACTCAGTGCGCAACACAACAAAGAGTGTTAATAGTATTTAGAAACAGGCCTTAAGGCTGCATGGAGGCAGATAGTTGTGTGCATGCTATATACATACTGAAAGTACAGCGGACACAAAATAATCTGAAATTAAAACAAAAATGCACCAAACCTCTAAAGAAACTCTAACTGAGATTAAAGTTTCTTTCCTCCTGTCTTTATTGGCACCTCACATGTATAAAAGCTCAGACTTTAACTTTGTGATTTAAAATTGAAACAACTTTTTGTGTCTTTATGGCAAATTTAATTCTTTAGAAATGCTTAAAATTAGAAAAACATGTTTTACACTTATTTTTTAACAACATAACCAATACAGCAAAACTAAAACTAAAACTGAAACTATCTTCTCTTGGTCTCATAATGACACAAGCTGCACGTAAGCAGCAAACTCAAGACTGTCGAAAGTAGGAATCTAAAAAAAGATTCATATTTATGCTGCTCTGCTCTGCTGCTGTTTGACTGTTGCTTTTTATAGACGCCCCAGTTTCTGATTCTTCTTGTGACCACTTCCTTATGATGGTTGAGTTATGGGTAAGTGATGTAGCTGACACCATCTATATTTCAAAGTCATAGTGTGATGGGCTCAACAGTAAGGGACTGTATGAAAATTATTGGGGAAGGGAGGGGGGCTGAATCGATGACAACTGATAAATCAGCCATTTAATTGGCTGATAACATTCGAAGTGGGTGGCTGACAAAATTTTATGTTCGACTTTTAAATTGTATTTTTTTTCTGGGGCTGTCAATCGATTAAAATATTTAGGGATAATGTACAGCGAGCCGGTCATTGTTGTGAAAGAATCCCGACAGAGCGATGCTGCACCACCAGAGTCCGACATCAGAGCTGTGCCCATAGCAACGGCCTGTTATACATAGCAACGTTCTGTTATACATAGCAACGGTCTGTTATACAGAAATTACAGACCGCAGAACGCCGCGATTGACCAATCAGAATCGAGTATTCAACACAGCCGTGTAATAATCGCAATTAATCGCATGATTGTCTATAGTTAATCACGATTAATCACACATTTTTTATCTGTTCAAAATGTACCTTAAAGGGAGATTTGTCAAGTATTTAATACTCTTATCAACATGGGAGTGGACAAATATACTTGCTTTATGCAAATGTATGTATATATTTATAATTGGAAATCAATTAACAACAAAAAACAGTGAGAAATATTGCCCAGAAACCCTCACAGGTACTGCATTTAGCATAAAAAATATGCTCAAATCATAACATGGCAAACTGCAGCCCAACAGGGAACAACAGCTGTCAGTGTGTCAGTGTGCTGACATGACTATGACTTGCCCCAAACTGCATGTGATTATCATAAAGTGGGCATGTCTGTAAAGGGGAGACTCGTGGGTACCCATAGAACCCATTTTCATTCACATATCTTGAGGTCAGAGGTCAAGGGACCCCTTTGAAAATGTCCATGCCAGTTTTTCCTAATTTTTATACAGTCCCTAACATCTCTGAAGAAGATGAGACCAAAAGCAGTGCTCCCATGATGCCATTAGTGAAAATCTCCCAGTAAGACTCCAGTTTCCCAAGCTTGCTCTTTCCCTATTACAGTTATATACATGCACATTTCTGCATTTTGTATGTTAATAAGACAGTTATGAGTCTGCAGTGCTCCATTGGTTTTAAGGTCAACCATCTAAAAGCAGCAAGATCTTTAATGATGCCTCTTGTTGCCTGCAGAGAACAGAACAACAAGCAGTATCTTTTTTGCATGTGTGCACACACACATCTGTTTCACTGCCAGTGCACCAAACCAGATGCTTAGTATTTTTTTTAAGGGAAACTCTTTTAGAAATGTCTTTAACAGAGAAACAGATAGTGTCACATGACTAAACCTCAGTGACAGTCTTTCTTTTTTCCTTAGATTGGAAGTCAATGTGACTACACACTGAACAAACCTGCTAGGATGTCAGAGTTCACTGTAAAACAATGCGGGATACATGTACACTTGAAAATTTAGGATAAAAAGAGCAAAATGTGTTTAATAGGCAGTGATACATACATGTTCACACATTGCATAAAAACACTTGTGAACAAATGAACTGAAAGCCCTGAGCTATTGCCATAAGGCGTGAATTACCTCCTTCAATTTTTCAGTTATTCACCGCCACACCAAAAGTGACAATTCCTCCCCACCACACAAAGAAACACCTGGCCCAAGTTTGTATAGAGCACAATCCATAATAACCACAGATATGATCCTTTGTGCTGAGCTGTATCCTGTGTGTGCTGCGTCTTTTCACATCTGATGACCACATTGTTGCATTGACTGAACGTTGCGGTGAGCCGCGGTGATGAAAGATGGTGGTCAGAGAGGAAGCCATCAAAGGTTGTTGTTGGCTGTATGGTGGGTGAGGAGGAGGGTAAGAAGATCCATGAGGTTGAAGGAACAGGACACCGAACCTGCAGGGGAAACAGTTTTGACTGAAATGGAAGGTCATGTGCAGCATTTCCAAAGGGACAAAGTGACACCTATATATCAGTGCACAATGTCGTCTTCATGCACTTGGAGGAGTCCTTCAGAACAGGACATTTACAGCATGTTGCTCTCTTAAATGTGGGACTCTGGTTTGGGTTTTATAAACTGTGAAACTATACTCTTCTGTTCAGTATTACTATGCTGTTGTCATGCAGAGCAAACATGCAAAAACAGCAAAATATATACATATTTCTTATTAAATTTAACTTATTGTGAGCATGTTCTGCCTGTGCGTTAGCCCCGTGACAGACTGGGAATAAAGGAATGTGGGGAATAAATGAGCACCAGGTGACCCAGACATCTGTGTCTGGCTCTTCATGTCCACAAAGTCTTTCTTAACGCAAGACAGTTTGGACAGTTTAAGATTATCATTCCTGAGACATCTTTCAAGGATATCTAAAACATGTTGAGCTTGGATTCAGCTTTGACTTGGGCCTCAATATAAATTACACTATCTACAGTGTTGAAGGCGAATCTTTAAAGCTGGAGTAGGCAGATTGGAGCAAATATTATTTAAAAAACATTTTTATAAAACAGTCACTATATCGTGACAGTAGTGCAGAAAAGAAAGAAAGGTAATCTGAAAGAAATCATGTGCCTCTGTGTCGTCCGGTGTCGTCCGGTGTCGTCCGGTGTCGTCCGGTGGACGACTGCATCTGCAGGATTTCACAGACCGGAGGAAAACAACCAATCAGAGCCGAGCTGGAGTCTGCCGTCTCTGAGCAGCTTTCTCCTTTTAAAGCTAAACAGTACACTACAAGATGTTTCTGAAAACATTGAGGTGAGAAATGCCTAGTTTATGGATTTTTGCCCAATGATGCCAAAAATATACTGCCTACTGCAGGTTTAAATCTCAAATTTCGGTCAAGAGCAAAAAGTGAGTAATATTTAAAGGTTTGGATTAGAACTCATCCTGACACCCTGACAGGAAAAGGCTTACAAAACGAAAGGGTAAAAGAAAAAAAAAATCATAACATTTGTGTCTTATTTTAGGATTATATTTTTTTAAATTTAGTTATGAGCTGATATTCAAAAATACTCAAACGTTAATAAGTCAATGAAAAAGTAAAGAAACAAAAAACAACAACATTATACAGTGTAAACTGCATAATTGGCATAGGCATAGTCTCAGCATTTTGTTTTTGTTTTACTTTTACTTTTTTTTTACTTAGGCCTATTTACACTGTGGTTATATGTTATATATTGTATGTTTTAATGCAAATATTTCTTATGTTCTCATTTCATATCTTTATTATGTACTTATATGAGAGTCACCGCTTCAAGTCCCCGCATGGACCAAGTACAGACCGTGGATTGGTGGCTGGAGAGGCGACAGTTCACCTCCTGGGCACTGCCGGGGGGCCCTTTAGCAATCCACCGGACCCCCAAACTGCTTCCCGGGCAATCCACTGCTAATACTAGGGTGGGTTAAATGCAGAAAGTCAATTTCACTGTGTGCTGTGCAGTGTGTACAATGTACCTTGTGAGAATAAAAGCTTATATTTACATATTTCCCTGCATATATTGTGTTATATATTGTAGCATTATGTACATAATTTACATTATACATACTCCTTTTTTTATCTTTTTAATTGGAAGAACATTTCAAGGTATATAAATTACAGAGCAAATAAGTAGTCTTCTAATTTTCATAAATTTTTCCCTCCCACCCCTGACAATAAAGGAAGTAACCAATATAACATTAAATGTGATAAGACTTAAGGCAGTAATGACACCAAAATTAGAAACACACTAGACATATGAAATAATAGAACACATACAATATTTACATATACAAAAAAAAAGATAATAATAATAATAATAATAAAAAAATAATAGAGATTAATTTCTTACATTTTTATTATGTTTCTATAAGAGCAACTACGGCACCCCAATCCCCCTGGGGATCAATAAAAGTATTTCTGATTTTGATTAATATCAATTTGTTTTGGCTTTTATTCTTTAATAAATGTATTTAATAAAATAAAAAAATAAAAATGATGGGATGTCTTTGATACTCATAATGATGTAAAACCTTGTAATTACAACAAGCCTGCAGATTTCTAACAGGTTGTACACGCAGTTACTGGGTATCACCAGTAGGGGGCACTGTGAGGTAGAGGCGCTCCAGCAGCAGGCAGCCGGTCGGTGTCCTGTCATCCAGCGGCGGCGACAGCAGCAGCAGCAGCAGCAGCGTGGGCGGACCGGGAGAGACTACCACCACAGTCACACCGAAACTCCGAGCCGCTGCGGAGGAGAGCTTCATACACAATATTTAGCAGATAATTTTACATCTTTATGGGACGTGAACACCGCCCTCGCTAATATCTGGAGCTCGCTGCTTGATAACTACTCTTCCTCTTGCCCGCGTCATGTGCAGCAGCAGCGGGGAGAACTTATGAAGTGACCGCCCGGCGTTAGCATCTCACCGGTGGAGGAGCCGTCGGTGCTGGCTGTGCTGGGCTGCAGGAAGGAACCGGGACTCGGTTGGAAGGTAAGCCAGGAAACTATGTATCACACCCGAACCTTGTCGCTTCTCACACCGGCTGTCAGTCTGTGTTCACCTCGCTCCGAGAGCACCACCGAGCCTCTCCTTCACTCTAGTGCAGGTATGCAGGCTTTTTTTTTACCGGCGCTGCAGCAGCAGCATGCAGGGGGCTCTGGGTGGGGTCTCCCGAGGCTCTCACATGGGGGTGACCCATGGGTGTCAGGTAGTGCATGACTTGTACTCACAGGGAGAGTTGCAGGCTACACATGTGGACTGGCTCCCTATAGCCTTTCACATTATTGTGAAGCCTCTGGCTTGGTTGTCGTGATAGGTGCCAAATATGACTGGAACAGGTGTGTGAGCATAGGGTCTTATAGCCAGGGGTAGATTTATTCTCCTTCCCATGATTCACCTTGTTTTATTGATGCCTTGCTCTATTATGGCTGCAGGCCAAGGAATGGGGCGCTTCATCAATGAGGTGTGTGTGTGAGAGAGAATAAGGCATTCAATACCATGTAACCCACAGGCAAAATTCCCTTTATATATCATACTGTAAAATGCTGTAGTAAATCAAGCATGCTTATACAGTACATGCTGCACACACACACACCCACACAGGTTATAAGAGAGATGAATCGATTTTGAGATGAAAGAGGGGGCAGTTTCGGTTGCTGCCCTTGCTCAGAAATCCCACCGAGACAATTAAACTACTGACCTGTGTCATCAAGGATTTGTTTTTGGCTTCCTGTTTGGAAAGATGGTAGGAAGCAGACTTTTGGGCCAGATGGCAGGAGTGCGCACACACACACACACACACACACACACGCTTAACCCATGCAGCACACACACACCTGGAGCAGCCGGTTGAAGGGAAACAGGATCAGAGGCCAGGGTTTGAACCTGTGACCTGCAGTTGTATACGTGGAGACTCGACTCTGTAAGGACCCTCCAGACTCTATTCTTCTACGCATGACCAGACTTGACTTTTTCAGTGACTGTACAGTAGATTATTTTCCAGTGCCTTTATCTCAGTATGGGATTTTTTTGCTCCAAAATGAATAAAAGTTACTTCCAGAAAAGAAGCATCTCTTTGTCTCATTGAATGGGATCTGAATGTGATGTAACTGATGTACCTACACGGAGAACGTTAGTTGTTGATTGACCGTTTTATTTTTGGAGGGGAAGTCTTTCAGTCAACCTGAATTTGCACATTTATGTTAAACGTTGAACACTGGAATGATATTTTCTGCAAAATCTTATAGTATTCTGATGCACATTTGCGAAACAGTACCAAAGAACATATATTGCCAAGAAGTGAAAGTCAATTGTTCGTTCCATTGCAACATCAGCGCCCAGCAGCAAAGCTACAAAGTGACTACCGGACGCCGGTAAAACATCTGCCTAAAAAGTGCTGTACGAAAGTAAAACAATTATTTCTAATCTATGGTCATATTCTACCGAAATGGCCTGTGTTGAACAATAAAATATTATAAATATAATACGTGTTTTCAGTCCAAAATGGTGGCAGCGAATGTTGTAAAAAAAAAAAACACTGGAGTTTCGTCTCTTTGCTTCTATACTCTTTGACAGTACTGCTGGCTTACCATTCACAGTGATGAACTGATTTTACCAACTTAATCTCCACTTGTTTTCTGCTTTAGGAACTAAATAGGGGTGAACGGGCCGATCTGATTATTTTCATTATTGATTAACCTGCTGCTGATATTCTTGATTAATCAATTAAGTTTTAGTAGGGATGCACTGATACCGATATTGGTTATCAGGCCGATACTGACTCAAATAGCTGGATCGTGTGTTGGTGAAAATGGTACCGATCTATTTAATTCAATGTTTATACTATATACATTATATACTACATGTTTATATAATATATACTGCTGGAATTTTAATTCCTGTTTAATTTCTTGCTGCATTAAAAAGATTTACACTTTAAATTTTGAAGATTTTTTATAAAGTTGCTGGTAGGGATATCAAAATTCTAAAAACGTGACGGTACTTGTTTTTCTACAGTACCGTAGGTACCGCCAAGGCTCGAGACTAACGCCGCCTAAAATCCAAAAGTTCACAGTAAACTCACTATTGACGCGTCCAGGGAATTCACCCTGTTTTTTCCCTGATAATACTACATTGTGAGCAACGAATCTGTGTCAAAATCAGCAGGATGAGAGCTAGTTGCTAGTTACTGTTTGCATTGAGTTTTAATATGATTTGTTCAAGCAAGAGTATTGGGTGAAGGTAAATTATAACGTTATCATGATGTGTTCAAATGTAATCATGTAAAACGAGAAACTTGAATAAATCCAGTTGTTTTAAAAGAGATGTTTTCACAGCAATATAAAATAGATAATACGGAGGGAATTATGACCTGTTTAACTTCCTAACACTACCTCTAAGTGCTGATTGTTTTGTTTTTGTTTTTTACCGTGGTATCAAATTGGTATCGAAAATCGTGGAATTTCACTGGTATTTGTATCGACTACTAAATTTCTGGTATCGTGACATTCCTAGTTGCCGGTGTAACATTTAATATTTTAATAATAAATAATCTATAATCTATGTATTTATTTGTTACATTTTGTTTTACAAAGTCAGGAAAGCAATGTTTAAGTCAAGCCTGGTGTTGCCTTACACATAAAAGAATGATCCCAGACACTTACACACAGTGAGGCATACAGTTGGTATCGGATCGGTCCTCGGTAACGGCCGATACCCAAAGCCAAGGTATCAGTTTCGGGACTGAAAAAGTTGGATCGGTGCAACCCTAAATTTTAGGTATTTAAACTAGTGAAAAATGCATGTTACAATTTCCTGAAGCCCAAGGTGACATTTTCAAATGTCTTGTTTTGTCTGACCTACGAATCCAAAGATATTCAGTTTACTATCATGTAAAAACAGACAAAAGATGTTAATGCTCTCATTTGAGAACTGTAACTAGGTCATGTTTGGTATTTTTTGCATGAATAATGACTTAAAAGAGTAATTGATTATCTAAATAGCTGCTGTGGCGTTAAATCAACCAGTCATTTAGTCCAAATTAACTTTAAAGATATAGAAAATTGTTTTAAAAAAAGAGTGAAAACCCAAATCATACTAAAGGTTGAAATGGTCCTTTAACCGTCCTTAGCTGAACCTAAAACTAATCTTGATCATTTTAACTGTAAACCGCTTTGCAATAAAACATGTCCTGACTTTGACATTTTAAAATTACAACTGGAAGTGCTTCTCATGGTCTGAAGACGAAAGTAACACACACACGCAGCTCTGAACGGGAAGCCGACAGCATCCTGCAAGACGTGTCATCTTATGAATCGTCACTCTGTATATGTAAGTGTGAGTGTCTTCGGTGTCTGTGAGCACGGTGGCATTTCGCAGGTGTGTTTTTGATCTCTTTATCTCTTTCCTCTGGCCCACTGAGTGCGCGGTGTTAAAGCATGTTTGAACAGGTCGGATAGAAAAGCAGCAGTGACAATAGCAGGTTTATTTCTGGGCCGCCGCTCTGAGAAGTGAAATGCACCTTCATGTTTATAGGGAGCTCTCCGCCGGGTGCATCGGGGCGGAAAACTGGTTTGGTTTTCCAGGAGCCCTCCAGCATTTTCACAATGCATTTTTCATGGCAGTTTGCCCATGAGTGGATCTTCTCCAGGGCCTACAAGCTGTTCTGTTTATCTTTCCTGCTTGTGTTTTATGTCATTACTTGTCACTGCAGAAGTACCTGTAAGATGTGCCTGTCAAGAAATTTGAACAGAATTTTTTGACTAAAGCAGGAAACAACAGCATGTTGTGAACTGTCAGGTTGTGCAAGGAGACACTCTGTTCTCTCAACATCTTACTCAACTTTAAACTGCTGCTTATATCTAATTTTTTCCACTTATAACCCTTATCCAAAGCACCATTTTGGTCATGTTATGTGCGTTCATGTTCATGTTTTTCTTGCTGTGTGTTAAGCAGGTATAATGATGTAAAATGCCCATCACAACTTTGCAGATCCAAGGGAACATCTCTAAAGTGCTTGTTTTGTCTGACCAACAGTCCAAAACTTAAAGATATTCAGTTTACAAAAATATAAAACCGGCAAATCTTCACATTTACCTTTTTTTCCCCATTATAATTAGCCTCTTTACTTCACACTGTATTTATCGTTATGCACCAAAGCACCAAGACAAATTCCTTGTATGTGCAAAGCTGTAATAAAACTGTTTCTGATTTTGTTAGCGGAAGCCAGCAACCTTTTGGCCTTTTGCTTGATAGATGACTTTTTGGAATGTGGCCTCTTTAGGGATGCTAATTTTGAAAAAATGTCTTAACCGATAACCGACCCTCGTTAACCAATTATTAACTGTTAACCGACAAGATTTGTGCCTCGCATGCAGCGGTGTGCCAGCTGCAGTGTATAAGGACAACAGACAACTGAGTCCCGAGTTCGCCCGTACGGGAGCGTATGCTGCGTTCACTGTCTCCAGTTCACCGTCCGGGAGCGTTAACTTAGCAGATAGATAACTCACACATAACAGCCTCACACATCAGCTAGCGTAGCTCCAGGCGTACTTTGGCCAGTCTTGAAGATGACGCAGCCAGCCATGGACAGTCCTGAGGGTGTTATAAAGGGAGCGAGAGGAGATTTAATTGACTCGTGGGACCTTGTGAACTGTTTCCAGTTCATCAGTCTCCAACATGCATGTTGGTTTATAACTGCAGCAGAAACGATACTGAATAATTTAAACACCGACAAGCTTTGCACGTAAGCACGGAGGTGTCTGTGGTTATTTTTGCAACCATCTGGTGCTGGTGGTTGCACGAAATGTAGCCAGCAGATCTGCCGTGCGTAATTGCGGTTTGACAGTGACATCAGCACTGCAATTAGAGAACACAGACGGAGCAGATACCTGCTGCCTTCAGATGTGAAGTGTAAAGGAAGGGCTGTCAGCTGTCATAGATGACAGATGCTGGTAAGAATCACATGTTAATCTTGATTTTGTCTCTCCGGCATTGATATAATCAGAATAAAGCTGAATGTTTTCTGTGTGATCACATGTCAGCTTTCTCCAACTCTCTATCTCTCTCTCATCATTTCTCTTTCACTTTTGTCTGTCAGTGTCTCATGCTCACTCTTGTTTTTTTTCCTTTTCATTTCCCCTCACATTATCGCACTGAATCAAAACCAGATTGGCCTTATCAGCATGACAGATACACCTGTGCTGCCAGAGCACTCATGCAAATTAGTTACACAGATGATTAGGGCTGCACCTAACGATTATTTTTTTAACGATTAATCTAACTATTATTTTTTCGATTAGTCGATTAATCTAACGACTAATTCATCAATTATTCAAAATATTTTTTTTTATAAATAAATATAAAAAACTTGACTCATTATTATTTCAATACTTTATTCAAATATCTTCTTTTATAAACATATACATAAAACAATATTATTAGGGCATTATTTCACAACAAAAAATATCCCAGCCTTACTGGTAATCTGTTTTCAGTCCAACATACAATTTCTCCAAAATAAAATTAAAACAAGAGCTTGTATTGTAAATTCATGTTAAAGGAATAAAGTGCAATGTTCTTTTTGTGGAAAAAGTCCTCCACACTGCTTTGTCTTATCCTGAAAAAGAGACACAGAAAGCCATTAGAATAATGATAATAGTGGCACATTTTAAAACAGGTCTAATTTCCACAGCACTGTTGTGTTATGACATTATGCTAATAATAATAATAATAATCCTCATCAGTATTTTTACTTAAGTACTTAACTTAAAACTTAAAATGGTTTAGACATGGATTTATTTCATCACTGTAATAATATGCAGTTAAGATAAACACTAGCAAATGTACTTTTACATCAGTGTGGAGCAAGAGAGAAATAATTGAAACTATTTACAGACTAACAGTCACAGACTGTAGAACAATATGTAATGTTACTATAAGCCATTTTCTCACTCGTACATCGCCGTTAAAGTAAACAGAAAATATATAACGGCCGAATAACAA
>CAKAKR010044813.1:0-15847 GCA_916700685.1 Adelosebastes latens | reverse complement strand
CATGCATTTGTGGGATGAGCAGCACAGCTGATTATGTGGGTAGCGCCCAAGAAAAATTTGCCAAAATGCTCTGCCAATGGTAAACAGTGTATTCTCATAAGGCTACCAGGAAGCCTGCAATGACTGCCCTTCACCATCAGGCCCGTTTGCATGTGGGGGAATGTCATGTTCAGTGATGAGTCCAGGTTCTGTCTGCGAAAGTTGGATAGCAGGGTCAAAGTATGGAGACAACGTGGAGAACGCTATGCTGATTGTTGAACCGATCGAGTAACAGCTTTTGGTGGGGGCAGTGTCATGGTGTGGGGCGGCATCTCCCTCACTGGCAAAACAAGGCTTGTCATCATTGAAGGCCATCTCAATGCAGGGAGATATCGGGATGAGATTCTGCAGCCAGTGGCGATCCCATATCTCCACAATCTGGGACCTAACTTCATCCTCCAAGAAACAACGCTCAACCCCACAGAGCCAGGGTTATCACAGACTACCTCCACAATGTGGGAGTAGAGAGAATGGAACGGCCTGCCAAGAGTCCAGACCTCAACCCAATTCAACACTTGTAGGATCAGCTTGGGCGTGCTGTACGTGTTAGAGTGACCAACACAACCACGCTGGCTGACCGGCAATGAATCCTGGTTGAGGAATGGAACGCCATCCCACAGCAACGTGTGACCAGGTTGGTGACCAGCATGAGGAGGAGGTGCCAGGCTGTTGTGGCTGTGTATGGATCTTCCACCGCTACTGAGGCTGCTGACACTGTATTAAATGAATAAAGTGTAAAATTGCCAATATGTCTTGTTTGTTCCTTGTTACTGATAGAGAGTTCAATCATCCAATCCACCAAACAACTCAAAACAAGAGTCAATACCAACAGGAGAATACACTGTTTACCATTGGCAGAGCATTTTGGCAAATTTTTCTTGGGCGCTCCCCACATAATCAGCTGTGCTGCTCATCCCACAAATGCATGATCCTTACAAGTTGGACATCATTGCGAAGGTAAATAAACAGGCTTTCCAACGATGTAAAATACAATGACCATTAGCATTGTAACAACAGACAAATAATCCACCAAACACAAGTTTCTGAACTTTTTTTCCCCAGTTTATTTCTTTTAAAAGGAGTCTTAACAGTTGCAGTTGGGAGAGGAGGAGGCGTTTTGGGCTCTGACCGCCTTGTTGGATAAACCCAAATATCTGGCCGAACTGTTTGACCTCAGCCTCACCAAGTAAGAATGGGCTTTAAGTGGCTCAGAGGGTAGAGCAGGTCGTCCACCAATCGGAAGGTCGGTGGTTCGATCCCCGGCTGCTCCGGGTCACATGTCGATGTGTCCTTGAGCAAGACACTTAACCCCAAATTGCTTCCGAAGGCATAGCCATCTGTCTGTGAATGAGTATTTAGATTTGATCCTGATGGGCAAAGTTGGCACCTTAGCAGCCTCTGCCATCAGTGTCTGAATGAATGGGTGAATGCTGACATGTAGAGCTTTGAGTGGTTGGAAGACTAGAAAAGCGCTATATAAATGCAAGTCCATTTACCATTTTACCATTTAACAAATATATACATAAAAAAAGTGTAAATCTGGAGCTAATCAGGTAATAAAATCAGGTAATCTTTTTAAGTGCTACAGCTGTCACTGACAGCTTTATCACCCCTCCTCCTAAAAAAATAATTGCATTGCTGTTGAAATCGCAGATGTTGAAGTTGGCATCAAATTAAAAAACAATCCCGGAGGCTTGCTCCAGTACTGAAAGGACAAATGAGATCTCTACAGTGGGGGGGGGGGGGAACGTGCTGGAACGCTCCCAACTGTAAGGAGTTGTATTTGAAGCTTCTTGGAATGAGCTGAGAGACATGTGTTTGACGTCCTGGACTGGCAACCTATACTGTAGACTAAGGCAGAGTAGAGTAGAGAGAAACAGACTATGGAAGGAAGAGAATTCCCATGGTGCAGTTGTGCTGATACTTTCCCAATGATACAGGATGATGTGAAAATGTGCAGCTTTGGTGTGAAGATTCACAGCTGAAGGATCATTTTCTTTCTTTTAGCTCGACACTCACGGGTGGATTATGAGACAAAGGGCCACTAGACACAGACATGCAAAACCTCTCCTGCAGAGAAGACACACACTCTTAATAGTTATTTAGTCTCTTTTTACTGCGTCTCTTTGCAGTCGCTATGCATTTCTCTGTGGTTTTGTGACTCTTTGTGGTCATATTGTGTCTCTTTGTGATTGTTTTGGTCTTTTTGTAGTTACTTTTTTGTCTGTGGTTGTTTTGCCCCTTTTTGTAGTCATTTTGCAGCTTTTTGTAACTGTTTTGTGTCTCTTTGTGGTAATTTTGTGTCTCTTTGTAGTCCCTTTGTGATTGTTTTGCCCCTTTTTGTAGTCATTGTGAGTCTCTTTGTGTGTCTTTGAAGCTGTTTTGCATCTCTTTGTAGCTGCTTTATGTCTCTTTGTGGTCATTTTGTGTCTTTTTTTGTAGCTGTTTTGTGTCTCTTTTTAGTCATTTTGTGTCTGTGGTTTCTTTGTGTCTCTTTGTGGTCATTTTTGTCTTTTTGTAGCTGTTTTCTGTCTCTTTGTAATAATTTTGAGTCCCTTTGTAGTTTCTTTGTGTCTCTGTGATCATTTTGTGTCTTGTCGTAGCTGTTTTGTGTCTCTTTGTAGTCATTTTGTGTCTCTTTGTGGTTGTTTCGCCCCTCTTTGTGTGTCTTTGCAGCTGTTTTGCATCGCTTTGTAGTTGTTTTGGTCTCTGTCGTCTTTTTGTGTCTCTTTGTAGTCATTTTGAGTCCCTTTGTAGTTTCTTTGTGTCTCTTTGTGGTCATTTTGTGTCTTTTTGTAGCTGTTTTGTGTCTTTTAGTGGTCATTTTGTGTCTCTTTGTACTAATTTTGAGTCCCTTTGTGGTTGCCCCTTTTTGTAGTCATGAGTCTCTTTGTGTCTTTGCAGCTGTTTTGCATCTCTTTGTAGCTGCTTTATGTCTCTTTGTGGTCACTTTGTGGTCATTTTTTGTCTTTTTCTAGCTATTCTGTGTCCATTTGTAGTCATTTTGTGTCTCTTTGTGCTTTCTTTGTGTCTCTTTGTGGTCATTTTGTGTCTTTTTGTAGCTGTTTTGTGTCTCTTTGTAGTCATGTTGTTTCTTTGTGGTTTCTTTGTCTCTCTTTGTAGTCATTTTTGTGTCTTTTTGTAGCTTTTTTGTGTCTCTTTGTAGTAATTTGGTGTCTTTTGTGGTCATTTTGTGTCTTTTTGTAGCTGTTTTGTGTCTCTTTGTAGTCATTTTGTGTCTCTTTGTGCTTTCTTTGTTGTCATTTTGTGTCTTTTGTAGCCATTTTGTGTCTCTTTGTAGTCATTTTGTTTCTTTGTGGTTTCTTTGTCTCTCTTTGTAGTCATTTTTGTGTCTTTTTGTAGCTTTTTTGTGTCTCTTTGTAGTAATTTGGTGTCTTTTGTGGTCATTTTGTGTCTTTTTGTAGCTGTTTTGTGTCTCTTTGTAGTCATTTTGTGTCTCTTTGTGCTTTCTTTGTTGTCATTTTGTGTCTTTTGTAGCCATTTTGTGTCTCTTTGTAGTCATTTTGTTTCTTTGTGGTTTCTTTGTCTCTCTTTGTAGTCATTTTTGTGTCTTTTTGTAGCTTTTTTGTGTCTCTTTGTAGTAATTTGGTGTCTTTTGTGGTCATTTTGTGTCTTTTTGTAGCTGTTTTGTGTCTCTTTGTAGTCATTTTGTGTCTCTTTGTGCTTTCTTTGTTGTCATTTTGTGTCTTTTGTAGCCATTTTGTGTCTCTTTGTAGTCATTTTGTTTCTTTGTGGTTTCTTTGTCTCTCTTTGTAGTCATTTTTGTGTCTTTTTGTAGCTTTTTTGTGTCTCTTTGTAGTAATTTGGTGTCTTTTGTGGTCATTTTGTGTCTTTTTGTAGCTGTTTTGTGTCTCTTTGTAGTCATTTTGTGTCTCTTTGTGCTTTCTTTGTTGTCATTTTGTGTCTTTTGTAGCCATTTTGTGTCTCTTTGTAGTCATTTTGTGTCTCTTTGTGCTTTCTTTGTTGTCATTTTGTGTCTTTTGTAGCTGTTTTGTGTCTCTTTGTAGTCATTTTGTGTCTCTTTGTAGTCATTTTGTGTCTTTCTGTAGCTGTTTTGTGTCTTTTTGTGGTCATTTTGTGTCTCTTTGTAGTCATTTTGAGTCCCTTTGTGGTTGTTTTGCCCCTTTTTTGTAGTCATTGCGAGTCTCTTTGTGGTTGTTTCGCCCCTTTTCATACTCGTTCTGGGCTGTTTTGGTCTCTTTGTAGTCTTTTTATTTTTCTTTGGGGTTATTTTGAGTCTCCTCCTTGTTGGTACGTGTCTCTTTGAGTGACATTTCGTTGGTGAAGGCCGGGTGGGGGTAAGGGGGGGTTGGGCTGTGACTCACAGGAGACAGTTGCTAATGTTGTCCACTAAAGTAATGTTTTATAGCACAGACCTACTGCAAAGCATCTCCTCCCTGACGGATGTGAATTTGCTTGTGAACACTGTGCCAGCAGCACCACGGGAAAAACAGAAAAAATGTCCTCAACAAAGATAAAGTGACAAGCGAGTTAGAACAGCAGAGAGGGGACAGTTAAGGAAGGAGACAGCGTGAGACAGAAAGGTGTACATGTTAGATGAGGTAATGCTAAATCTCTATCTCACCGCTGATAGACAAAAGTGACAGTAATACGAGGTGAATTTGCATAGCAGACGTTCCCCTACGCAGGGCTGGATTTATTGGACTAGCAAACACTGGGATGGCAAAGTGCCATCTGTCATATGGCAGCAGCAGATAAATTAACAGCTGTGAGTACACTGTGGAGGTAAGGGCAAGTTAAAGCATCTCCCTCAGAGGAGGAAGAGATGGGTGTCAGGGGGGTTATTCCCTTCGGGGAAGTCGGATGAGGGAAATTGAAACGAGAGAGAGGGAAAAAAGGCGGAAGTGTGGAGAAAGAGGGAGCGAGGCAGACAGGGAGAAATGTTTTCAGAGGCCTGTTCTCTCCAAGTTACCGGCTGTTTATCATTTGTATTCTCGATTTGTCAAAAAGTGACTAGCGACTACATATTCCCATGACTCACTGTACCTGAATGAGCCCACATAGGATTTGTTTGTACTTGCACAGGTGGCATGAATTACACCTTAAAGGTCCCATATTATGCCCATTTTCAGTTCATACTTGTATTTTGTGTTTCTACTAGAACATGTTTACATGCTGTAATGTTTAAAAAAAACTTTATTTTCCTCATACTGTCTGCCTGAATATACCTGTATTTACCCTCTGTCTGAAACGCTCCGTTTTAGTGCATTTCAACAGAATTGCAACAGAATTGCGTTGCTAGGCAACAGTTTGGGTCCATTTTTACTTCCTGTCAGCTGATGTTATTCACATACACTGCAACAGGAAATAAACTGGGACACATTTAGAATGTTCATGTTTAAAACCGTGTAATGGTCTAAATATTGTATATTTGTGACATCACAAATGGACAGAAATGGACAAGAAATCGGCTTGTTTTAAACGCACAATTTCTGAATACGGGCTGTGTGTATTTCTTCGTATATTGAGCATTTTGATACTTTCACAGTATTTATATAGCACTTAAACCTGCTTTATAATATAAAAGACATGAAAATCTCACTTTTTACAATATGGGACCTTTAAACATCGTGTATTAACTGTAAGAGCTATTTGTTACCAGACAGCATTACATTTGTAGAAGCATTAATTGTAGTCACCATGCGTAAAAATCAATCCCTTATTTCTTTCTCTGAAGTCTAATGCATTCTTGTTCTATTTGGCTTCCTACCTAATGATTTTCTTTTAATTCCACAACAGCCTGTGGCTCTCTAAGAACAACATTAAGAATTGATAAGTTCATCATGACATGAGCGTCAAAGTATTGTAGTCCAGGGGCTAAACACATTCCAATGTGTTCAATCATATTCAAACTTTTTTTCTCCAGAGAGCAGCTGAGGTGATGGTGCATACGCTAGACAGAAATATGGATGCAAGTATAGCTACTGTCAATATAATGCACTAATAACTTCTTATCATGGATTATTGTGATAAAGCCTTTGTGATTCAGAGCACGAATCAGGGTAAACCCCTTTGTAAAGCATGAACAAATACATAAACATTTTTTGGGATAAAAAAAATATCTGTCTCTCGTCGTGGGACTTCGCCTCTCTATAGAGCCCAACCTTTACCATCTTTTGAGACAGAAACTGGTTTTGATATTTGAGAGTTAATGCTGCGTTAATCAGTGTTTTCATATCAACAATGGGTAAAATGACTGTGAAAGAGGTTGCCCATAGTAACGAACCCACTGAAAATTATCACCCAACTCTAGTTTCCCTCAGCTCTATGATACATTTTAATGTCTTTAAGCTTATTTGTTTTGGTTTTCTGGCCTGCAACTTCGCTGTACCGGTTCAGTGTCACTGTTCTCAACATTGTTTCCAGCGGTGTAGATTTTCTATATACAAATGCATAACGCAATAATAACGCGTTAACACAAATTCCTTTTAACACCACTAATTCCTTTAAATCAACAAATGAAAGTAGAAAATCCTAAGGAATCCATTGGTAGCAACCATGTCATACTAAATCGTTGGGAAAGAGGCTAAATAATGCTCCAAACTTAGGCTATATTTTGTCCAGGAAAAACAGGCTCGAGTTTGCCATGTTATGATTTGAGCAATTTAAATGCAGTACCTGTGAGGGTTTATGGACAATATCTGTCATTGTTTTGTGTTGTTAATTTATTTTCCAATAATAAATATATACACACATTTGCATAAAGCAGCATATTTGCCCACTCCTATGTTGATAAGAGTATTAAATACTTAACAAATCTCCCTTTAAGGTTCATTTAGAACAGATAAAACATGTGCAATTAATTTGCAATTAATCTCAAATGACTATGGACAATCACGCGAGTAATCGCGATTAGATATTTGAATCGATTGACAGCCCTAGTAATAATAGATGCAACAAATTATCACCAGAGATGCTAGCCAAGTCCAATATTAGGTGTTTAGGTTGATCACTTCTGTAATAAGTCCAATGCATTACATATAGTCAACCAGAATCGCTGTGAAGATATTCTGGAGTTCATAAAAGACAAGTCTGACGCTTTTTCAGTTTTTTTCTGATAAATCCGTTATACCACACCACTAGTTCCACCCCACCACCATATTTCACAAGAAAACACTTACATCACTGAAAAAAAACTCACATTTTTCAGCAATTCACAGTTTGGGAGTATTCTTGGAGCTGCTGCTGCTGTCTCACACAGTCACATAAAACTAAGGTCACACACACACACACACACACACACACACACACACACACACCACTCTTGAAATAACACAGTGCAGGGTTAGAGTCACACCTGCTTCAAACCACAAATTGCCCCCCCGTAACCATCATCTGTCTCTTTGTTGTAGAGCCGGTCCCTTTACACAAGCCACAGTGGGCCAAGGCTTCTGAAGGAACACCTGGTATTAGCTCCCTTAATGTGTTACCTATAACCAATAACAGCTACCTGTAAAAACAACAATGACCATGTGAAGGGACAGTATTTATTGGGAGTAAAGCAGTCCAGATTTTGTCTAGAAGGAGATAGATACACTGTTAGATAGACTGTAGATAAAGTGCTCCTGCTGTTGTGTAATTATATAACTTGATGGATCATACTGGTGGTTTTTAATTTTACCTATAAACAGCTTTCCATTAGCACACCATATGCTTTTCAGATTGATTTCCTTTCTTTTAGGCAGCCACTGATTTACATTAATTTCGTCACAGCATGGAAATCAACTTGAGGGGATTTGAAACTTGCTTGAGTAAACCTTTTCTTACCTTTATTTTTTGTCCAATATCAGTGAACAGGGACTCATTTGAACTCTGTCTTTGTTTTTGATGTCAGGTTTTAACATCTGAGACTTCAGAGTCGCCCTCTGAGCAGCCTTTTAATGCTAAAGAAAACTAATTTCACATGATAATTTTGTTTGTTGTTTTTCTTTTTGGCTTTGATGTTCCACCAACATAGCAAATTAATGCAAGTTGTTTTGGTAGCTGACTTTGAAATCTTGGATTTGGAAGATTTGGAGAGTTTTCTAAACAGTCCCAGTGATTAATGTAATATCTCAACTTTTAAGTATCTGCAAGCTGATTTACATTTTTGCAGTTTTTGCTCTCCATTAATGGCACCATTACAAATGCCTATCAAAAGTTTAATCTTATTTAAAGTTCGGAACTAGGGCTGTCAATTGATTAAAATATTTAATCACAATTCATTTTATGATTGTCCACAGTTAATCACGATTAATCGCAATTTAAACAAACATTTTCTAATCTGTTCAAAATGTATCACAAATGGAGATTTTTCAAGTATTTAATACTCAACATGGGAGTGGGAGTTTATGCAAATGTATATATATATATATATTTATTATTGGAAATCAATTAACAACACAAAACAATGACAGATATCGTCCAGAAACCCTCACAGGTACTGCATTTAGCAAAAAAATATGCTCAAAACATAGCAGCCCGGACACACCAGGAACGTCAGGAGCGTGTGGCGGCTGCTTTACCTGTTGTTTTTTATTTCGTCGTCCCTGTTAACAGGTTAGAGCAGCCACACTGCCCGCGTGAGTTGCGCGTCACAGTGAAAGGGATCTATTGACTGTATATTAACATCATATTAGCTACATTACTACAGTTTGGATGTCTGTATCTGTAGAATATGTCACGGACAGTGAAGGTGATCTATTGACTGTATATTGACATCATACCAGCAAGTAAAGACTTATTTTTAATTCAACACTTCCTGCTTTCAATTCGAAATAAAAGCCCTCAAGCGTTTTTTCTGTGGACAGAATTCCTTCATTTGTTAAAACAAGGCTTTATTCTGAAATATGTGCCGGACAGTGTTCTAGAACATGCAGTGACTTGGAAGGCTCCATGAATGATTATAGTACGGAGTTTTAATTGTCGATTATTACTATTATTTACAAATTACCACACGTTTCTTTACCTTTCTCTGTCTAAAATAAATATAAATGACATTTATAGTGAAATTAAATGGACATTAAAAGGCAAACTCTATGCAGAAAGAAAGGGCTGACAGCAGCTGCAGCAGCAGAAACGCAGCAGACAAGCAGCAGACACGCAGCTGGTGTGAACACCCGACACGTGAATTACACAGCCACCACACCACGCAGCCGCCACACGCTCCTGACGTTCCCTGTGTTTTCCAGGCGTATGACTTGCCCCGAACTTTATGTGATTATCATAAAGTGGGCGTGTCTGTAAAGGGGAGACTCGTGGGTATCCATAGAACCCATCGCAAGTTGTATTAATGCGTTAAAGAAATTTGTGGCGACAAATCAAATTTGCGTTAACGCGTTATCGTCGTGTTAACTTTGACGGCCCTAGAAGGAACATATGTAGACAAAAAATGAAACTCACTTCAGTATAACACAGCCGGACCCAGAAGGTGGCGCCGTCCAGAAGACCTGTATCCTGGTGCGTCGGCGAGGTGTGCTCTCTGTTACCGCAGGGGCACAGTTGGTCATGAACTGTGTGTCGTCCTCATCAATGTTCTAGAAACGGGAGAAGGAAGGATTTAGTATTAACATATTGAAAAAGTAATGACATTGCTTTTGAAAATGTCGCCATGATCTTTCTGAAGTCCATTTTTCCCTGAAAATGAGTATCCAGATCACTCTAATCATTGTATTCCAAGCTCATCGCTACAGGAATGTTAATGGTAAATGGTAGGGATGTCCATAATTAACCGTTTAACCGTTAACCGACATTCAGCATTTTAACCAATTAACGCATCCCATTGGCTTTTTGATTATGGAACCCGTGTGACTCTAACGTCATCCCTGGAAAACTCTATGGTATCAGTTCATATGTAATATTAAGACAACACCAGTAGCAGTAATATAACCGATAACCTTAACAATTTTCAAATCACACAAGTTTCACCAGCTCGAGCCAAAAGCAAAGTTCTGTGAAAGAGGACAATTCTCAAAGTCTCTGAATGAGGCTTTGGATAATATTGTGTATTCAAGACCTGTCTGGCTCAGTCCCTATTCTACGTGGACCTTGTCAGACATTTTAAAGACTAAACACACAAAGAGGCAGACACGCACATGCACACATGACCTATGACCTTGTAGTGTTCCCCAGCTGCCTCGGCTCAACAACAACAATGACCTAACACCCCATCCCAAACTCCTGATAGGACATTAAGAGGGAAACTAAAGTCTTTCTTTTTTTTCTTTTTCATTTTCTTTCTTTCGCAAACTCCCCTTTCTATTCCATAAATGCCCATCCACACAGATATACACAGATGCACACATCGAGAACGTACTGAAAGGAACACAGACATGGAAAAACACACACGTACACATACTTCTATGTATTTCTATATTGATTTCCTCATGCCTTCTTATACACAGTTTGGTTTACTTGGTGTCACCAAGACTGAAGTTTTGTCAGTCAAAAGCAGTACAAACAACTGGCTGAAAGACATAGGAGGAGAAAGAGACAGAGAGTTGGGAGAGAGAAGAAAAGGAGAAAGAGAGAAACATTACAGGAGCAGTGTGTAACATTTATTAGTTATATATAATATTATATATAACTATGTTTTCATTAGTGTCATTATAGTGTACCTGTAATCACCTGAAAATAAGAATCTTTGTGTTTGTGTTCAGGCTGGTCTCATACACTGTTCGAAGCTATACCTACGAAAAGTAATGCACTAATTAACACAATCGTGAACCAGGAAATATATATAGCGGCGAACAATGCGTAGGGAGGAGGTCGGGTCGTGTCTAGAAGGGAGTCCGCAAAACGCAAAATCTGATCTGTGAATCTGCAAAAACTCTCGCGAGACTCACTGCCAGATGACCTATCCTAACCAACCATTCGGGGTCAATGCCTAACCTTAAGTATTCAAGGTCAATGCCTAACCTTAACCATTCAAGGTCAATCCCTAACCTTAACCATTCAAGGTCAGTTGCCTAACCATGACCATTCGAGGTCAATGCCTAACCTTAATCATTCGAGGTCAATGCCTGACCTTAATCATTCAAGGTCAATCCCTATCCTTAATCATTCAAGGTCAATCTCTAACCTTAACCATTCGAGGTCAATGCCTAACCTTAACCATACGAGGTCAATCCCTAACCTTAATCATTCGAGGTCAATGCCTAACCTTAACTATTCAAGGTCAATCCCTGACCTTAACAATCTTGCAAGAGTTTTCCCAGTTTGCGGGCTCCCTTCTAGCCACTACCAGGAGGTTGGGGTGAATGGGTGGGTCAAAATATTCTGGTATTCGTGTCCCGTGTGAAACCAGAAGTCAACATTGATTTATTTGTCATGTAAGTAAGTAACACCAGTTCCGGAACATAACAAAGTAGTTTTCTTGCCTAAACCTAACCAAAACAATCTTTTCCTAAGCATAACTAAGTAGTTTGTTGCCTAATCCTAACCAAGTCGATCTTTTCCCAAACCTAACTAAGTAGTTTTGTTGCCTAATCCTAACCAAGTCGATGTTTTCCTAAACCTAACTAAGTAGTTTTGTTGCCTAATCCTAACCAAGTCGATCTTTTCCTAAACCTAATTAAGTAGTTTTGTTGCCTTATCCTAACCAAGTTGATCATTTCCTAAGCCTAACTAAGTAGTTTTCTTGCCTAAACCTAAGGAAGTGGTGTCCCGTGAAGACGGAAGTTTATTTTGAATAGACTGTATGACTAAATGTATGGCGCAAATTAACACGCATTGCTGGACATTTGTAGGAAAACAAACGAAAAAGGAAGAATAACTTTTTCGTAAGGTATCATACGAACCGTTGTATGAGAATACATCGTTGCATTAGCTTAGAATGAACCCTGCATATCTACACAGGGAGCAGGTCCTCTTCAGTTCGCCATGTTGCTCAAACCAAACACTGGCTCCAGAGAGGGCTTTTCGCATTTTTATGTTACCTGAAGGCCATCGTAGCGAAACCGTGGTACCACCAGCTGCCGTCTGACTTCCGTTGCTCCTAAAGTAGCGTTATTATGGTAAGGATGGCCTCTGAGCGAGGCGAACGGCGTTACCACGGTTTTGCATTCGGTGGCTCAGTCTTGGAAAGGGAGGAGTGAGCAGAGGGGTATTCAGTTGGTTGCAATCTGCAACCAATCCACTAGATCCACTAATCCTACACTGTACCTTTAAGAAAAAAGAAGACAGGCTTAAGGTAAAGACCAACAGTTTCATGGCAGTTCGTGAAATAGTCACAAAATGTAATCTATTTTATTTGTGTACATAGACACAAATTTCCCCCTTTTTTTTTAGAAATGCTCAGCACGACTTTCAACATCGTATTTTTCGTATGTTTCCCTACGAATGTCCAGAAACATGTGACACACGTGTCAATTTCTTGACTTGGTTAGGTTTAGGCAACAAAACTACTTATTTAGGTTTAGGAAAAGATCGACTTGGTTAGGCTTAGGCAACAAAACTACTTAGTTAGGAAAAGATGGTGGTTTAGGTTAAATTAACTCTGGAAGAACCGTAACTGAAGTTAGTGACAAATAAATCAACTCTGACTTGTGGTTTCACACGGGACACAAACAGCGGTCTCCTGGGGAAAGTCCTGTGTTTTTTGACCCACCCATCCACCTCCTTCCTACGTGGCGTTTTGCCGCTCTCTATTCTTCCCGGTTCACAATTACGTGGATTACATACAAATTGATTTCGTGCTGATTATCAGGCAAAAAATGTGACATTCGTGTCTATGTACACAAATCAATACATTCAATTTCATGACTATTTCACAAACTGCTGTGCGACTGGGCTGAAAAGAGGACGTGGAGATAGATTAGGGATAAAACATAATAATTTGAAACAGAAACGGGATCATTCTTAAATAAAGAGCTGCTGTCTAGACATGAGAAAAATGCAGCTTGTTTTGTGTAATGATGCTGTCGGCTCAGATCTATACGTACACACTTAACATCTAGAGCAATAGCACGAGAGTGACAGAGTGAATAGGACAATCGTCCATCACTGTGCTCTCTCAGAGTGGACATAAACAATAGCGATATTGCTGTCAAGACTTTTATTTAAAGGCCGTGTAAAGGAAATTCAGAGTTTTGTTTCTAAACACATTTTAAATGTTGGAAAATTATTAATGAAAACTTGCAAAGACTGAACGTTGTAGTACTGGATTGTGGAGTTAGATTAGATCGTTAAACTGTTTTTGGCCAGTTTTGTGTTCAGGATTTTTAAGGCGGGGCTGAAATCATGGCTCGATGACACACTGGAGCCATCCTTAACATAACTCCACCCATCTTCACAAACGTTGTTTTTGAAAGCCAAAATAGAAACCCAGGACGACGTCAAAGGTTATGTTGGCTAGCTCAGTCGGTAGAGCATCCTAGTAGAGACTCCTGTTGACAGGATTGCGTGTTCAAGTCCCACAATACATTTTCATCACTGTTTTTGTTTTGTATTGTATTTTCATGATTGTTATCCATCTCATGTCCTATGTATATTTATTCTTTTTCTGTAAACTAACTAAATTAAAAATGAATAGTCAGTATGTAGTACCAGGGCCACGAATGTCTTTGAGACTACCAGGACCACAAAAGCAAGCACTTTGTCCACGGCCCTGGCGGCGAGGACCAGGCGGGGGGCGCTGTAAAGCTTCGCGGCCTCTCCCCTCTCCCCTCTCCCCGGGGAGAGGGGAGAGGAGATCCGGGAGGGGATCCTCCCACACCGAGCGACCGTTACCGGCCTCACACCGTCCACGGGCTGAGCCTCGATCAGAAGGACTCAGGCCCCATTTCCCCAATACGCCCGTCAGATGGCAATTTGGCTGGGTGGTCAGTAACCCATTTTTCTGTGGTGTGACAAACCCAGAATGCATATTTATTTTTGCTTTACACGGACTTTAAACAAAGAAACTAGAAACAGTTTCAAGCCATATTGTTCAATCTGGTAACAGAGAATACGTGAGAGACGGAAGGACAGACAGACAGAGAGACAGACAAAGAGAGGAAAAGAGGGAGTGTGGGAAGACTGGCAAAGGAGCGTTTGTTTTCACTGCAGAGGCTGGCATGTCTGTGTGTGTCCACGGTTTGTCTATCTCAATCTCTCTCTCTCTCAATCTCTCGCTCTCTGTTGAGACGGTAAACACAGATGCTTCAGAGTGCCTGCACAAGCAAACGCAGAGCCCTGTTCAAACACACACACACACACATACACACCTCATGCACACACACACCTCACGCACACACACACACCTCACACACACAAAGAGACAGCGAGTGGGAGACAGACAATGCAAACCCAGGATCCCTGGAGGAAACTGACAATAAGAGTGATATTAGTGTGTGTGTAGGTGTGTGTGTATGTGTGTGTGTGTGTGTGTGTTTGTTGGTCGGTGTGTGCGCACATCGCAGCTTTGTAATTAAATGCAAAGCAGTAACAAAGGAGTGAATACAGTTAAAACCTCTGGGACCTCAGTGCAGAGATGAAACTTTTCGGAGGAAAAACAGGCAGGCAGACACGGATTGAAATGTCACATCAACACTTGAAGACAAGCTTTTTTTTCCAGAAAGTAACAAAGTTCTCTTGCTCGATGAAGACCTCGAAGGCCCCGACATTTCGCCTTGAGCTCTCCATCAATCAAAGCCGTACTATTACTGCAGAATACCGCTGAGATCTTGGGGCTATCACAAATATTGCATCATATTACATTTTGTGTCTGAGCCACCCAACCAAGGCAGCGGTGTCACATATCCAAACATCTACTGTGTGTGTGTGTGTGTGTGTGTGTGTTTAGGTTTATTTCCGAGCAAATGGAACCAATTCTGTGGCTTTTGGCGTTCAATTACACAAAACAACACTGGAGAAGAGGGAGCGTATTGTTCAT
Source organism: Adelosebastes latens (assembly GCA_916700685.1). Taxonomy (NCBI): domain Eukaryota; kingdom Metazoa; phylum Chordata; class Actinopteri; order Perciformes; family Sebastidae; genus Adelosebastes; species Adelosebastes latens. Next base: position 915 of record CAKAKR010044813.1, on the reverse strand, counting down.
TGAGTCTGTTTAATATAAAAATGACCCCAAAGCTCTTTTTAAAATCCACTTTTTTTTACAAATATTAACACATTTTAGTGCTATAATGGTTTGTAGAGGTGAATTTAAGAGCTGTAATGCTATAAAGCTGCCACAGCCTTCAAACTAAGGAGTGATTGTGCCTTGTTTGTGTTCATGCAGACGAGATACAAATGCTTTCTGTCGTGCCTTTCCGTAAGTCCGTCATGTCCTTTTCTCATCTCTGTTTTTCTCGTGTGAAAGCTCTGACATTCTCGGGGCTCGGTGTGAAAAGCTCTGACAAAACCAGACAAGTCTGTCACCTTGACTAAAGAGCACTCAGTAAACACACAAAGATGTACAAACACAATGTGGTTAAGTGAAAGACTTTCTATGAGAGATTTAAATAAACAGAGCGCTGCTTTCACTTCCATGTTGTGCTACATTCCAACCCTCAACAATTCTAATGCTGTCTTTTACTTTGTCATCTATAGTGGTTACTTGCATAAAAATACACAATTCAAATGATTAGGAAATATATGACTGTATTTTTATTTAAATATTTGATTTAAAGGGACTGTTTGTAAGACTCAGAAATGTCTTGTTAACAACAACACCTGTGGCCGTTAAGTCAACTAAAGTCAGCGTCCTGTTGCTCGTGCTTGTGCTCGCTCTACATAGACATGAACGAGCATCGCTCAAAACAGTGAGGTGACACACGTCAGCTAAAAGCACAATATCACTCTATATTTCAGCTGCTTGGCAGTAATGTTAGCTGACCAGACGAAGGTCTCTCCATGAATCAATGCTGATCCTAGTATTGGCTTTTCCTGCCTCAGCCTCCCGACCGCGGTCAGAAGGAACAGGGGGAGACACCGGAGTTTTGGTCGGAGACGATAACGTTTCTCTCTGCGGAGC
>CAKAKR010044770.1:0-12736 GCA_916700685.1 Adelosebastes latens | reverse complement strand
GGACGTTTGTGCAGAAATAACTGCTGCAGCTCCTCCAGACTAACAGAGGTTTTCCGTGTCTTGTGAAGTGACGGAGCTGTACAGAGAGTTACGTTGTCTTCTCGTTACCGACCGGGTGCCGGTGTCTCCTCTGCTGTCTCCGGCTGCGGGCGGAGAGAGCAGGAAGACACGCTGCAGAGCCCCGCTGCCTCAGCCTGCACTAAAAGCCAACACTAGGATCAGATCTAAATCATGTTCATGGAGAGACCTTGGTCTGGTCAGCTAACATTACTGCCAAGCAGCTGAAATATAGAGTGATATTGTGCTTTTAGCTGACGTGTGTCGCCTCACTGTTTTGAGCGATGCTCGTTCAGGTATATTTAGAGCGAGCAAGCGCGAGCCCGACGCTGACTTTCGTTGATTTCACGGCCACAGGTGTCGCTGTTAAGAAGCATTTCTGAAAGTTACAAATAGTCCCTTTAATGCCACTAATTTCTTTAACGCAATAATGCAACTTGTGATCTTTAGGTTGTAGTGGGCTCAGTTTTAAAGCTAGAATGAAGATACTGGTATCATATGAAACTAGAAAACCTAAAGTTAACCTAATCCATTGGTACCAACCATGTCACACTAGCTTGTCGCCAAGGAGGTTAAATAACGCTCCAAACTTACGCTAGATTTTGGCGAGGAAAAACTGTGATGGCCATTTTCAAAGGGGTTCCTTGACCTCTGACCTCAAGATATGTGAATGAAAATGGGTACTATGGGTACCCACAAGTCTCCTTTACAGACATGCCCACTTTATGGGGCAAGTCATAGTCAAGTCAGCACACTGATAGCTGTTATTGCCTATTGGGCTTGAGTTTGCCATGTTATGATTTGATATTTTATGGTTCATATTTGTCATTGTTTTGTGTTGGTAACTGATTTCAAGCATATTTGCCCACTCCCATGTTGATAAGAGTATTAAATACTATATAAAAAATGATAAATTATTAATTTTGATCATGCAATTAAATATTTGTAATCAATTGAGAGCTATAACTGTGCAAATAACAGGCACAATGTCAACATAAATTTGCTTTTAATTAAAGTTGTAGACTGTTTTTCCCCCTCGAGTCTGCACAACTGACTCACTAACTCCCCACTTGCAGTGCAAAAAACTGATTTGTGCTGCAAGATAATAGACATGCATTCATAAAGACGGATTTAGTCTTTCAAAATAATAATTGTTTCCAAGTGAAGGGGAGTGATTTTGAGTTTTGCACTGATGTGTGAAACAAAGAGCCTGCAGGTCAGCTGCTGACCAGCTCAAAGCTTCCTAGTTAACTGTAGACGTGGACAAACTCTGCTGCACCCAGACACAACAAGGCCAGACAGACATAACAACATCTCACTGAGCTGCAAGCCGACAGGGGTTAGCAGCTACTGAAGGAATAATACATAGTTTAAGGAAACTATAACTGAAGCTAACAATTAATAATGTTACAGTACCGACAGTAGGCCGAACTGCTAGCTATGATAGCCATCTATGGTTAGCTCCACTCAGATTAGAGTAAAGGCAGTTAACTGTCTGCTAACAGCAGCTAAAACCATTATAAATATCACTGCGCTAACGTTAGCCATAATACCTCACATTAGATAAACAAACTAGCTAAACAAGACCACTAATAACCGGCTTTAAGCTAAAGGAATACCCGTTAGAGGCTCTGTGTGACGTGGCTTAGCTGCAGCTAGCAGCTAGCATTAAATGGTTAGCTATGATTGTTCTACATCAGGAGTCTAGCAGCAACCTTTACTATCCAGAGAGACATTTTAGGAAGAAAAAAAATAAATATAAATTTGTCTTGAGCCGCAAAACATTTGATCATTGTGATGAAGATAACACAGTTTATAGTCTAAGTTTATAGTATATAGCTTAAGTCTAAAATGCAGTGAGGGCCAAAGAGACAATGTACTATGAAGTATTAGGGCCACATTGAGGGAAAAAACATCTGAGATTTACAGAATAAAGTCAGAATATTACAAGAAAAAAGTCGTAAAATTAGGAGAATAAAGTCAGAATATTATGAGAAAACAAAGTTGTAATATTGTGAGAATAAAATCCTAAGTTTAAGAGAATAAAGTCATAATATTAAGAGAATAAAGTCATGACTTTAAGGGAAAAAAGTCTTAATATTACGAGAATAAAGTCACAAGTTTATGAGAAAAAAAAGTCTTAATATTATGAGAATAAAATCATAATATTGTGAGAATAAAATCCTAAGTTTATGAGTAAAAAAAAGTTGTAATATGAGAATAAAGTCATAACTTTGAGAAAAAAAAGTTGTAATATTTTGAGAATAAAATCATAAGTTTAAGAGAAAAAAGTTGTAGTATTATGAGAATAAAGTCATAATATTATAAAGTAGTAATTTTACGAGTTATTTTCTTTTTTTCTCGTAAAGTTATGACTTTATTCTCTTAGTATTTTGACTTTATTGTGTAAATCTCAGATGTTTTCCCCTCAATGTGGCCCTAATACTCAGTAGTACATGGTCTCTTTGGCCCTCACTGCATCAGACTTATATACTATAAACTTAACGTTAGACTATAAACTGTGTTACCTTCATCACAATGATCAAATGTTTTGCTGCTCCAGACAGATTTTTATTGTTGTTTTTTTGCCTAAAATGTCTCTTTTGATAGTAAACGTTGCTACTAGACTCCTGTTCTCCATGATCCTCTATCATGCTAACCCTAACCCTAGCCGTGTATCTGACGTACCTTGGCTGTTACTTTGGGTCCTTTCTTCTTCTCGTCAGCGGAGGAGCCGTTGGGGAAAGCGAGAAAAATCACTGATCCCACAATGATGGTAACGGCTACAAGGAACTTCATCCTTCTCTCGCAGAGTCTAACCATCAACAAGAAGAAAGAGCAGCCGGAGGACGGCCTGTTGGAGCTGCTAACCTTTATATATGTGCCCAGCGGGAGGAAGGAGAGAGTGTATCCGGGGAGGAGAGGTGGTATCCGGGGAGGAGACTGAAGCCTCGGCGGAGGGCCGCTCCTAACGGCTCCTGGCTGCTAACGGCTCCTAACGGCTGCTAACGGCTCCTAGCTGCTGCTGAGCGAGCTACACCACCAACACAGCGCTCTGACGCACCGCGCTCTGATTGGTTCACGTAGCGGAGCGTTTCAGCCAATCAGGTGCAGACGCGTAACACGGTGACACGTCAAGTTCTGTAGTGGTAGAGTAGACGGGAACCAGCAAAATAAGGGGGAACTCTCGCGAGATTAATAAGGTTATGCATTTACAGAATCAGAATCAGAATGGTGTTTATTGCCAGGTGTAAGAGGTATACACTAGGAATTTGCTTTGGTTTTTGTTGGTGCAAATAAGTAGTATAATAACAAAAGAATAGATAAAAATGTTAGAATAAAATAAGAATAAAAAAAAGGTTGTGGGGGACTATATGGGGGAGCAACATTAAAGCTGTCAAGACACATGTAAGTATTTATTTAATTATTTATTTTATTTGACTTTCGTTGTTTATTTTTATTTATTTATTTATATATATATATATATGGGGGAGCAACATTAAAGCTGTCAAGACACATGTAAGTATTTATTTAATTATTTATTTTATTTTCGTTTATTTTTATTTATATATATATATATATATATATATATATATACACATATATATATATATATGTGTATATATATATATATATATAGTAAAGAGCAGCAAGAATTATTCATAAAGTGGATTCAAAAGAACACAACAGACTATTTATATAGTCAGGACTATTTTAAAGATTTAGTTGAGTCACAGACATTATTAGTTATGTAAAGGGAAAAAAGCAGATTATTAACCAGAAAATGTACAAAAGTTTTTAGTTCAGAGGGACAAGGATCATAGAGGGAAATTTCCTTTTAAGCATCAGTGTGCACAGATTATTTTAAAGCAGATGTGTATTTCAGTGGTTGGTGTCAAAGTCTTTACAGAATGATTTAGAGGGTTGTATAAATATTTTTCAGTTCAAGGAAATGTATAAAGAAAGAATAATTACACTATAGAAAGTGTCATTTATCGGTTTCCTTAGTTGATGGTGAGTTATTGTGTATGGCTCTTGATTATTCTTTTTCTTATGTTACTGTAAAGTACTGGTTGGTAAGTAACTGTAATTGATAGACCATCTTCTATTGTTTATTGCAGGCAACATGATATTTTTCTTCTACCTGCTCTTTTTTGGTCATGGAATGTGTAAATAGAGCTGTGTTTTGATTGTGATCACTTTTTTTTGTTTGAATTTTTTCCTGGAGTTGTGCATTTTCATGAGCAGAACAAATATGAAATTAATGAAAAATGAATGAATGGATTTGGTACAGGACTGGCAATCAGCTCGTACTGTGTGAATACAGTTCAGAATATCAAAATAGATATTTTGTATATCTGGCCCCAAAAACATTGAGAACCAGACAATGTTCTGTATATAAGCAGAGAAACACACTTATTTGACGTATTAATAAACCTTTTAACAGCTGACTAAATATTGGTAGCTAACTATTTATTACAGCACAACTGTTTTTTGTATATATTACAACACATACTGTACTTCTGATCCACTGCTCTGTTTCTGCTGGACTCTTTGAACACCTCTTTAAACTATTCAACATTAAAACAAATGTAGATATAGAATAGCTTCTATCCAATTACCACTCACTATTTTACGTATAGTTGCAACTCTTTTTATTACCAATTAATCTATTGATTATCTTTCAATGAATTTTGTCAGTAAATTGTAAGAAAATAGTTTTGTTCAACCAACAGTCTAAAACCCAAACGTATTCACTTCACAATGATATAAAATAAGAGAAAATTACTGGGACCAGAGAATGTTTACAATCTTTTTGTTGACTAATGTAAGCCCATCAACAAATCGATTATTCAACTTATCATTTCAGCACAAATTTTAAGTGACAAATACGCACAATAACCTTCAGCACCACAACCAAGCCGCTGCTCTCCGTACATATTTTAATGACAAACTACAAGTAAATGAAACTCGTCGACTGTTACAAATGTTAAAAACATGAGACACAAAGTATCGGATGAGTAGAGTTGAATAGATTGTACTTGCTATAAAATAAAGGGGGGTGGGATCGGAGTTAAGGTTACATTCACCTTTGCAGGCACACCTGCCACTTCGTACTAGTGCAAAGAATTAATTCTGCTAAACTACATACCATACATCTTTTTGTTGTATGTTTTGCATTAAGACTCCATTATTGCACGCCTTTAGTGGCCATGTGAGGTATACAAACACATTGGTCTGACAGTTACGTACTGTACATCTAACATGATGCAGGCGTTCCCAAGTAGGCTAAAAAAAAAACATAAACAGTGACAATAAAACAAATGAGGAAAAGCATATACCTATATGCTAGAATCGGGAAGCGTTTCCTGTTACACTGGCCAGCTTTTAAGATTTTCCAGCCAGTCATGATACATAGTCACATTTTATATGTGAGGGAAGAAAAGAAAGATCTTGTACAACAAGACAGTAAACAAACAAGTACAGTAACCCTGATAACATCTGGCCTACACCTCATTTGGACATTATATTTTACTTTAATGACAACAGATCATTTAGGTTAATTAGTCGGCGTCTGAGTGTAAACTGAGTTTTACTGCATAAAGAAGGATCCCCTTCAAAATCATGTTTGCATGTATAAATGTAGAAGCAACAGAGATTATAATAAGCCTATAATAACTGTTGTTATGCAGAGTTTAAAACTTAAACATCTTTATACACTAATCCGTGGAAGTACCGGAGGTAACTAAGTCGCCATTACTGTGGTGGTGTCTCCCTACAATATGTGTGCGTTTGAATGCAAGCTGTCCTAACAAGTGTACAATTTTCTACTTTTACTTTTACTGTCTATGTAACATTACTTTTGACAACAATGTCTAGGAGTTCAGGAAAAATCTGAGCAGTTCTGAGCAGAACTGCTCAGATTTGCTCACTACGATTTGCCACCGCAGTAATGGCGGCGGTGCTAGATGGCGGAACACACAAAGCGGTTGCCGGAATCGTCTATAGTGGGAGTGTTTAGGCCAAAAGCTGAGAAAACACAAACTTTCTTACAGTCACTAGTAACTTTATCCTCTCGGGATAAATAACAAACATGTCAAGTATATTTAGTTAACAGTTATTACATGTAGAGGAGTCAGACAGCTGTGAGAGAATGAGCTTTCAAGTGATCGAGTGACGTGAATGCACCTAAAGTAGAGGAAATACAGAACATCAAGTATAGATTATACAATATAGTAAGACGCTCATCAGTTTCCAGTCAAACAGAATAGTTTATGTGTGTGTGTGTGTTTATCTCGGAAGGGTATGATGTGATGCTTAGTGTGTTTGGCTCTGAATAAAATATTATAACTTTTAAATTTATTTTCTCAAGGCACAGCATATTTAATATATGCAGGTCAAAGTAAATTAGGAGAGCCAACAAAACTCTTTGGAGTTTGTGACGATGGCTTTGAGCGGCAGCCCGGTGCATAGAGTCAGGCCACCTCGCAGCCCGCTCAGATCCACTTCTGTCAAGTTTCTGCCTCAGTTTCTGTGTCTGCTGGAGGAGTTGAGGAGGGAGGACAGAGGAGACCGGAGCCGGCTGGAGGAGTCATCAGGCAGGATTTAAAACTATCGCCATCGATCACGTTCTGTAACTCAGTGGAGCTTCGGGAAGGAAGACCTGATTCAGGACACGGAGACCTGAACACGTTTAGAAACTCCAACCCAACAACCACGGACTTCCAGACTAACGGCGTGTCAGATTCAAGCAAACCTCAGAAGGGCTGCTGGGTCTTTAACTCGGAGTAAACTAGTCCCTCTGCTGAAATGGCGTCCCCGAGCCCTACTGTCCGCAGAGGCTCTTTGCAGACCAGCACGGCCGTCAGGTGGAAGGTGACGTTTCCTCGGCGCCACACAGTGACGGGCTCTTCGGGGTTCAGGGACAGCTTCTCTCGTGGCTCCGCGTGTGAGCTGTGAAACTCCAGCGGGGCTTTGAGCTCCACTTTGCTAACGTCAACAAACGGGAGGCCACAGGCCTGGCTGCTGGCCACTCGCGCTCCGGCCATCACCGCCGCCGCCTGGTTCCCCCAGTACCCGTCCACCGTAGCCAGGATGTGGTAGGCCAGCGTGTGGAAGTGAATGCGAGTCAGGTCGGCTTCGGACGACGGCTCGCTGCGGCCGTGCTGCTCCAGGATCCAGAGGAGGATGTCGCTGACCCGGCCCACGTCTGGGATGTCTTTCCAGGCAGCCAGGTCTGCGTGAGGCCCCTCGCCAGCCTGAGAGAGGAAGAGCAGCTCCTGCTCGTTCAGCCCAATGGAGCTGACAATGGGCATAACCTGCTAACGGGGAACAGAGGAAAGACTTTAATTAAATACACAGAACTCTTTAAGGATTTGGGGATTTTGAGCAAACTCATCTTTTCTCTGTGAAAAACTTCATGAAAAACTGAAAGACACAACTGTTTTTCACACATGTACCTCCTGCATGATGCTGTTCATGTAGTCTCTGTCGGTCATGCTGGCCAGCTCCAGGTGGATGGGAATATCTCTACGGATGTCAGATATGGCTAACACCGCCTGCCAAGAGAAAGCAATACAAGATGTTAGATAAGCTACACCAAAGTGTATATTATTTGAGTCATTGTGTATGTATGACCATATATATACAGTATACTGTATATATCCCTTACTCCTGGGCAACATACGTTTTGTGATAAATAATTAATATGATTTCTGTTTAAGCTTTATAATGTTTTTCCAATTAATGAATGTTATCATTTTTTCACTGAATTACCACACGTCGATAGACATCAATAAAAGCAGACGATGTTTGCTGTGATTAGGGGATTAAAGTTTAATACATTATAACTAGGAAGCAGAAAGAAATTAAAGGGCGAGTCCATCTGAGTTCTGTTCCGTTTTTTCAAATGGAAACGCCCACTCAGCAGTTGCAAAAAGCAGTGATGTAGATAACCAAAGTAAGCTAATCGAAGCTAATCAATAAGGTTATGAATAATGTGAACGCTAGCACTAGCTGAGTCAACATAAGCTGTGCTATGTTTGAAACAACTGAAAGGGTTAGTTTTGATTTATTGAAGTAGGGTTGTATGTATACTGCCGCGTTCTGCAAGGTAAAATTGCTGCTTTTGTCTATGTAGTCTTGTGGCTTTGAAGAGAGCGATATAACGGCTTCATTTGCGAGGTAAATCGACTGTGGACGGGAGCCGCAGAAAAACATATTTTAGCCACCTAAAAATAAATATCCGTTTGAGTATACGCTATATTTAGAATATTTTCACCGCTTTATCTCACCATCAGACAGCCCTTTCCGATGGGGAACTGAAGCAGTTATACAGCTGTCTTCAAAGCCACCAGACCAGACTTCATTCACAAAATAGTGATTTTACCTCGCAGAACACAGAAGTTGCTACCTCGATCGGTTAGTTAGTTTGTGTTATTGTGTGACTTCCTAACGTGGCGTCTTCACAGCAATACATTGCTTAGCTTCAGTGCCGGTACTCCTGTCTGCTTCTCCAAACTGGAAGCATGACGAAAACAAACGGATGGAGAAACAGTAAAAAGGACGTCTTTCAGCCACTGACCTCTTTGAGCCGCTCCTCCCACAGCTCTTGGCCCTGACCCTCCATCATGTGGAGCCCCGACAGGACGACCAGGTCGGGCTGGAAGTCGTCCAGACTCGCCACGAATGTCTCCAGCGAGCTCATCTCCCCGTTGGACACATCGTGGGAGAAGATGAAGCGGCTGGCTTGAGGTGCATGAGTTGAACCCCACTGTTCACCTAAAGACAGGGACCAAATACAACTGTTGTATTAAAACATCTTAACAGACTGAAGGAATCCTGTCCAGTGCAACAGATCCTGTAGCAGCTTCTTCTTTATCTCTTTACCTTCTTTATACTCCAGGATGAGGTGATACTCATCCGTCTCCTGCAGAGATTCCGGGGGAACGACTATCTGCTCATCCAGCATCTCATGAAGTTTAGGACCAACAGGCCCACACAACAACACCTGTGGTATAAAACATATTAACAGTCATTTGAAGGTCAGGGATTTTGAGTTACACTCCAATACTGTGTTTAGAGGGCTGCCAAAACACATTTTCATGCTATAAACATGCATCCTCTTGAAATATGTGAATGTATTATGTAATATAAACAATATGTTTTCCCATGTTTATCATTTCTTTAGTCCAATTTCTATAGATTTCTGCAAAGTAAAGCACCCAAAACATTATTTAACTACCTGAACCTTAATTGGGGCTCTTTAAGAGCTCATTAATTTACGGAAAGTATAAGAGTACAACAGAAGTATAAACATGCAGCTGTACCATCAGATCAGGGTAAGTGGCGAGCTTCTGACCAATGAGAGCAGCATTTCCTCCGACATACAGCTGGAAGAAGACACAAAGTAAAGTTTACCAGAAGGAAGATCATTTTATAAATCAACAAGAAGAAGTTTGGAGAGTTAAGGTCGCCTTGCCTTCGCACCGGGGTACTCTGCTGCCGCTCGTGCGATCCTCTGAAAGGCCTCGCTGTCGCTGAAGAAGCGCTCGGCAGCCGCTCCACGCTCCATGTAATGGATGAAGGCCTCCCTCAAGTCCTCTTTGGAGTGCAGCACTTCGTGATCCAGGCCGCTGCCAGGATCCACAGCCAGAGCCTGCAGCAGCCCCACTCCTGAGACCACCACATCCACACAGGCATTCACCCTAACCAGAGAGGAGAGGAACACAGAGCACGGGTTATTTCATAGTTAATAACTTAATTATAATCTGGCTTTAACTACGAATAATCCTGAGGATAAATACACTTTTTAAAGGTCTGCTGGTAGCCTGAACAGACTAAATAGCCAAAATTGGAGAAATGAGCAGCTGTTAAAAGGCTGAGAATAAAGCTAGTCTGGTGTCAGTATGTGTGTCAGTGGGTTTTTGTGCAGATGCAGACAAATCCTTTAAAATGTAAACAGGTCGGCTTGTTTTAAAGACAGTGAAATAAATAAATAAATAAAAATCTTATATTGTTTAGTAATCTCTTGGTTTCTAGTCTTGAAACTTTGATGAATTATGCAAGCTATGTTTTCAATCCTTTTTCTTTTTTAAGTATGATCATTAACATCTAAGGGGAGGTATCTTCATAAGCCATTTTTTGGTGTTCAAACTTTAAGAAAAAAATCTCACTGTCTTTTTATAAACGTGTATATGTACAAATAAAAAAAAATAAAAATCCTCCGCCTCCTAACCTACTAACGCATGTGAGGGTGGAGACCAACAGTCCTCTACAGCTCTGTATCACTCTACATTCACTGAGCCACGCTCACTTTTGAGCAATCAAATCAAATTTGAAAGACTTTCATTCAAATTCCTCTTGTAATGTTCCCCACCCACATAATTCAGTTTCACTTTGAAATATTTTAGATAAGATATACTTTATTGTCCCGCAGAGAGATTTAGATTATGGGAGATAAAGATGCCTTAACTGCTATTTTACTGTGACTTTAAAGTAACTTCAGTCTCTGAATTTCCCTGTTTTTTTCCCTTCACTTCTCTAGTGGTAGAAACTATCTGTCCATCCCTCTGGGAGGCCGTCCTTCAGCTCCAGCCAATCATCATCCTCCACCTTGATCCAGAGTGTTGGCTGTCCTACAGCAGCCTAAAGGCTATAGGCTATTCTACAGCAGCCTAAAGGCTATAGGCTATAGACAGACAGTAAACTAATTCACACTTGGGCACCACCGTCTCGGACCAATCCATCTGAGCTGGTCTGACTGGTGACAACACATTCCTTCATACTAGCAGAGCTGACTACAGCCTCTCAACATGCCACAGAGTGCAGGAGATTAACATGCATCTAACAGTTCACCCCTCTCACTCACCCTACTGCTACTTTGCTCCACTGGCGGGTGGGCAGCGTTATCAGCGTCTCCCAGGCAGCGGAGATCACCTGCTCCAGGCTGGTCTGACTCGGAGATGATGGCTGGAAGTTTGGCAGGTTGATGTACTGCAGAATCTGCTCCGGCAGGTCCGGGCCGCTGTGGTAGAAATAGCCAACAGCTAACGCCAGCAGGGCCGCTGCTGAAGCCTTCCTCCACATGATGCTCCCACACACTCCTGCAACAAAGGAAATCTGTCACTTCTCTAGCTCATTTCAACCATTAGCATTCAAAAGTGATCGGCTGATTCGTTGTCGTTATTGATGATGGCATTTAAGAGCTGCATACCAATGCTCAGTGCTCAAAGACATAAACAAAATAATCAAACAACATAACATTTGTTGGTTCCATGTTCTCAAATGTGAGAACTTCCTAGTTTTCTTAGTTATACATTATAGTACATTGAATATTTACTGTTAGTTGGACAAAAAAAAGGCATTTGATGACGTCACCTTGTGCCTTAAGAAAATGTGATGACGGTTTTCTGATGTTTTATAGACCAAAAGATTGATCGATTAATCGAGAAAACAGTTGATAAATTAATTGATAATGAAAATAACCATTAGTTGCAGCCCTAGTTTGATTTACAGGGAAGTGTTAAGCAGAGGTGGTGAGCCACACAGATCCTGATCCTCATCAGAAAAATGCCCATCACATTATCCTAGGGCACAAGGTCATGTCATCAAATGTTTTGTTTTTTTGTCCAAAACCCCCAAATATTCAATTTACTGCAATGTAAGACCAAGAAAAGCAGCAAATTTTCACATTTGAAAACCTGGAACCATCAAACATTTGACATTAGTGCTTGAAAAAATTACTAAAATGATGAATTGATTATCAAAATAGTTGCAGATTTCCTTTGAAGCAACTTATCAATTAATCGACTATAGCAATTGTTGTGTTTTTTTGTAAATGTGTCTTAATGTGTCCTGTCTGGATGTGATAAGTTGTGTTTTTATGTACCCTTTTTAATAGCAGATTCTGCACATGCAAACTAAAGACAAATTCCTGCCTACAGTGTACTTTATGGTACAGTAGCCTATACAGGATGTACTTTATGGTACATATACTTTATGGTACAGTAGCCTATACAGGATGTACTTTATGGTACATATACTTTATGGTACAGAAGCCTATACAGGATGTACTTTATGGTACAGTAGCCTATACAGGATGTACTTTATGGTACAATATACTTTATGGTACAGTAGCCTGTACAGGATGTACTTTATGGTAAGGTAGCCTATACAGGATGTACTTTATGGTACAGTAGCCTATACAGGATGTACTTTATGGTACAGTTTACTTTATGGTATAGTAGCCTATACAGGATGTACTTTATGGTAAGGTAAGGTAGCCTATACAGGATGTACTTTATGGTACAGCAGGATGTACTTTATGGTACAGCAGCCTATACAGGATGTACTTTATGGTACAGTAGCCTATACAGGATGTACTTTATGGTACAGTAGCCTATACAGGATGTACTTTATGGTACAGTAGCCTATACAGGATGTACTTTAAGGTACAGAAGCCTATACAGGATTACTTTATGGTACAGTAGCCTATACAGGATGTACTTTATGGTACAGCAGGATGTACTTTATGGTACAGTAGCCTATACAGGATGTACTTTATGGTACAGTAGCCTATACAGGATGTACTTTATGGTACCGCAGGATGTACTTTATGGTACAGTAGCCTTTACAGGATGTACTTTATGGTACAACAGGATGTACTTTATGGTACAGT
>CAKAKR010044736.1:0-13224 GCA_916700685.1 Adelosebastes latens | reverse complement strand
ACTATGACTTTTTTCATTTTTAGGACATACTATCACTTTTTTTTTTACATACTGACTTTTTATTCGACATGCTATAAACTGACTTTTTTTTCGACATACTTTTGTATGAATTTTTTTACGACATACTTTTGCATGACTTTTTACGACATACTTTTGCATGACTTTTTTTAGGACATACTTTTGCATGACTTTTTTTTCGACATACTTTTGCATGACTTTTTTTACGACACTTTTGCATGACTTTTTTTTCGACATGCTTTTGCATGACTATTTCAACATGCTATACAATGACCTTTTCGACATGCTATACTCTGACTTTTTTTTTTTCGACATACTATACTATGGCATTTTTTTACTTTTTTTCGACATACTTTTGCATGACTTTTTTTTCGACACTTTTGCATGGCTTTTTTTTCGACATACTTTTGCATGGCTTTTTTTTCGACATACTTTTGCATGGCTTTTTTTTTCGACATACTTTTGCATGACTTTTTTTTCGACATACTTTTGCATTAATTTTTTTTCAACATACTTTTGCATGACTTTTTTCGACATACTTTTGCATGACTTTTTTTTCGACACTTTTGCATGACTATTTCAACATGCTTTACAATGACTTTTTCGACATGCTATACTATGATTTTTTTTTTTTTCGACATACTATACTATGGCATTTTTTGACTTTTTTTCGGCATACTTTTGCATGACTTTTTTTTTCGACATACTTTTGCATGACTTTCTTTTCGACATAATATACCTTGTTTTTTTTTTACATACTATGACTTTTTTTCAACATGCTATGCTATGACTTTTTTGACATACTATACTATGACTTTTTATTATATATATATGCATATATATACATATATATATACATATATATATATGTATATAGTATAGCATGTCGAAAAAAAAGTCATAGTATAGTATTTTGGAAAAAGTCAGCATAGCTTGTAGAAAAAGTCATAAAAGTCATTGTATAGTATCTCGAAAAAAAGTCATAGTATATTATGTTGAAAAAAAGACATAGTATGGAATGTCGTAAAAAAAAAAACATAGTATGGAATGTCGAAAAAAAGTCATAGTATGGCATGTAAAAAAAAAATTCATAAAAAGTCATAGTATAGAATGTCGAAAAAAGTTATAGTATGGTAAGACAAAAAAAAATCATTCTATAGTGTGTCGAAAAAATAGTCATAAAAAAGGCATAGTATGTAGAAAAAAGAGTCAGTATAATATGTTGAAAAAAAGGCACACTAGAGCAACTCTAAAAAAGCAGTAATACAGGAAGGTGAAAAAAGTCATAGTATGGCATGTTGAAAAAAGTCAGAGTATAGCATGTGGAAAAAGAAGTCATAGTATGGCATGTCATAAAAAAAAGTCACAGTATAGCATGTCGAAAAAAAAGTCAGAACTAGAAGTGCTCAGAGAGCGCAGACCTCCGCAAAGGCAGGTTTCATATACGTATGTAATTCCCGAAGCCGGATCATGATCCGAATCGCAACCAAAATCTGAAGGATTGTTCATTGTGCCACACCCCACCCCTCCGAAAAATTTCATTCAAATCCATCCCGGACTTTTGGAGTTATCCTCCAAACGGACAAACCAAGTATGTCTAAAAGAAAAGTCATAGTATAGTATGTTGAAAAAAAGTCATAGTAAAGCATGTCAAAAAAGTCATAGTATGGCATGTCAAAAGAAGTCATAAAGTCATAATATAATCTGTCAAAAAAAGGTCATAAAAAGTCATAGTATAGCATGTCGAAAAAAGTCATTGTATGTCATATCGAAAAGTCATAGTATAGTATTTTGATAAAAAAGTCAAAGTATAATACGTTAAAAAAAAGTCATAGTATGGTATGACGGAAAAAAGTCATACTATAGTGTGTCGAAAAAATAGTCATTTAAAAGTCATAGTATAGCATGTCGAAAAAAAAGTCAGTATGGTATGTTAAAAAAAAGTCATACAATAGCAAGTCAATAAAAGTTATAATACAGGAAGTATAAAAAATAAGTCATAGTATAGCATGTCGAAAAAAGTCATAAAAAGTTATAGTATAACATGTCTAAAAAAAAGTCATAGCATTGCATGTTGAAAAAAAAGTCATATTATGGCATGTCGAAAAAAAAGTTACAGTATAGCTTGTCGAAAAAAAGTCACAGTATAGCATCTCGAAAAAAAAGTCATAAACCGTCTAGTATAGTATGTCGAAAAAAAAGTAATAGTATCAAATGCTGAAAAAAGTAATAGTATGGAATGTCGAAAGAAAGTCATAGTATAGCATGTCGAAAAAAGTCAGTATAGTATGTCGAAAAAAGTCCTAGTATAGTACTTTTTGACACATTAAATTGTGACTTTTTTTTACATACTAAACTATGACTTTTTTTACGACATACTATACTATAAATTTTTTCGACATACCATTATTTTTTTTCGACATACTATACTATGACTTTTTTACGACATACTATACTATGACTTTTTTCGATATGCAATACCATTATTTTTTTTGACATCCTATACTATGACTTTATTGCATTTTTTCGACACACTGACTTTTTTCAACATACCACACTATGACATTTTTATGAGTATTACGACATACTATACTATGACTTTTATGACTTTTGAATATACTATATACTTTAGGGTTGTAACAAAATATCGAAAATATTGAGTATCGCCATCTTATGTTTTGTGATACTCTATCGATTCGCAAAAACACTATATTGACTTTTAATAGTTTACATGCAAAGATTAACTCAGAAAATACTTTTTTTTGACTCCCTGACAAAGGGCTGATGCCAGAGCAGGTCGGATATGTTTTTAGGTCCAACATGACTATGCCATTACAATAAAGGCATTTTAATTGTTTAAAAAGAGATTGCCTTGAAGTTTTCTTCTGATTTTTGTGTCTACATGCATCTTTATCCAAAGAGCACCTCAAACAAAGTCTTTTTGAGTCCAGGAAGCACTCCTACCCAAACTTTTTTTTTTCTTTATTCCATTTGCAAAGATATGCGCCCTCTCAGTGTATGTGCTTTCTAAAAGTAGTGCTATCATGCTGGATCTTACAGGGACTGTGATAAATGCAAATGCAGATCCCACTGTTCTGATTGCATAGAAAAGTACAAATTTACTCAATTTTATGCATATGGCGGTGTGTTCTTTATAAGACAGTTTTCCTAAAATTACATTTTACATACCATACTATGACTTTTACTTTTTTTTGACATAATATACTACTATGTTCATTACATTTTGACAAATTATACAGAATTTTTTTTAAAACTTATTTCGACATAATATGATTTTAATTATGACTTTTCCGAATATAAACTATGACTTTATGACACTTCTCATGATATGCTATACTATGAAGTTTTTAATGACATTTTTGACATACTATACAATTACTATGACTTTCTATGATATTTTTTTATGACAAAGTCGTGGACGCAAAACCAATTCAACCAACAATTAACAACGAAAATAAAGCATGTATCTAAACTTTTACTTTCCTTGTGTAAACCTTTTAACATAGCCATTGTCACTGAACTAAAACACCAATGCAGTATGTCGAAAAAACGGTCATAGGGCAATATATATAAAAAAGTCATTGTACAGTATGTCGGAAAAAGTCATAGTATAGTATGTCAAAGAAGAAAGTAATGGTATAGTATGTCAAAGAAAAAAAATCATAGTATAGTATGTCGAAAAAGATCCTAGTATAGTATGTCGAAGAAAAAAAGTCCTAGTATAGTACTTTTTTGACACATTAAACTGTGAATTTTTTTGACATACTATGACTTTTTTCCGACTTACTATAGTGACATTTTTTCGACATACTATACTATGACTTTTTTTTCGATATACTATACTATGACTTTTTTTCGGCATACTATATTTATTCGACATACTATACTATGACTTTTTTCAACATACTATACTGCATTGGGATTTCTCCGTTCATTATTTTGTGTGCACACACATTTTTAATGACCTGGTGCTTTATGGTAGTGCTACCTGTAGGCCTACCTCTTTTCACTTGGCCTTGGTCCCAATAGAAACGCTCCTGCGCGATCAGCCGCCCACACTCTCCAGTGCTTGGTCCACTGCCCATTTCTGTCCGTCACTGCGCCCAAAACACCAGTGGTTCACTGGGTCTCTCTTTGTTTGTCCAGCCAATTCCTTGTGATGGACAATAGGTTGACAGTAGATACGGATAAACACTGCTATAACTTACATATCTCTCATACAGAGGATCAAGGGGTTTCCACTTGAGGCACGTTTGTTTTGGTCATTGTACGCGTGGCTATAGGGGCATGCTTCCAGTGGGCTTTTTCTAAGTCACTAAAAACTTGCCAAAAAAGCCCAAACTTAGTCGGATATATCAATCCATTTACCTTCAAACTATAACAACAGTATATCTCTCAAAATAAAACACCATCATCCTGACTCACGGTCAAAAACCTGAGACCTCGCTGTATGCCACACCTGTATCCAATTAGTTCTACAATTATGGGTCATGTCCACAGCCTCCTTTCCACGCCTCCCATTAGTGATGTGTCGGTCGCGAACGAGTCGGCTCTTTTAAGTGAACGATAAGAGCCGGCTCCCATCCGAGAGACTTTTTTTTTTTTTTTTTTTTTTTTTATTAATTCAAGGCAGAATGATAGGATGATCTTCTCCGCGCCACGGGCACTCCATGCACTGACTGTGGCTGAATGTTGTGTTAATGACGTCCGTGCGACCAATCAGGTGATGACAGACAAGGATCATACCATCAAGCAGGGAGGGGCGGGGGTGCGCGGCGTGCTGACGGTCTACAGGTACAGAGCAGGAGGGAGAGGAGGAGAGAAAGAGAGAGAGGAGTGCGGTGCGCGAATAGCAGACAAGATGTGTGACAGTCGGAAACGAAGCAGCATGTAAAATTATGGTATTCTGGAAATTATAAGGTTTAGTATAATTATATAGAATAATTTAAGTGATATATCTGCACACATACTAATCATAGGTCAAAACAGCGCTATATTTGGCTGAACTATAAAAGGCAGAAGAGGTAAAATGAAGAGCCGTTTGGGAGCCAAAAGAGCCGGCTCTTCTTGGTGAGTTGAGCCAAATGATCTGGCTCACTAAAAAGAGCCGGAATTCCCATCACTACTTCCCATTCATTCATTGTCGCAGCCGTGCAATGCATTCTGGTAGTATGGCAGTGCGTTGGCCGCTCCATATTTGCATAAAGTTGCGCTCTAGGCTACTTTATGCAGATCACGGGCGTCCGACACGACTCTGGAAACTCCCTAGAAACTTTTAACTAATCCTCGTCGATCCAAAATAATAATAAATCATATTTTTTCAGCTGCTTGCATATGGGGAAACACAGGTGTATTAAATGTAAGCCATTCAGTGGCTGCGCAAAATGTTTCAAAGGGCTGCCATTGGCCCGCAGGCCGCACTTTGAGAAACTATGCTGTACAACCTTAAAGCTAGGGTTGGTAGTCTTCCTCAAAAACATGTTTTGTTATATTTGTTGAAATTCTCTTTACATCCCGACAGCAATCAGTAAATCACATGCTCTGACAAAAAAAAAAAAAAAATCCGGTAGGCTATCTATGGCTGTTGCAGAACTGTAATAAGCCCGTCCAATCATTTCATTCGGCCCGAATGTAATGATTGAACAGCCTACCTACCTACCTGTCTACCTACCTACCTGCCATACTGCCTGCTAGCTACTTTCATTGGAAAAGAGTTGGCAACACTGGGCTCCGTTTTTTGGTTGGATAATTTTAAAAATCTAGCGTACTCTTGCTAGTTTCTTAAGATTACCAAGCCTACCTTTAACTAGAAATGTACCAACTGAACACTTTTTTGCTTTTACATAAAGTTGTTTAATAGGTAGCTCATCGTCTAACTTGGAAACACTTTAAGCTCTTCCTTTCATTTAACAGTGAATCTTTATTTGGTATAATTTTCAAAAACTACAAACAATGAAAACAATTTGTTGGTAAATTGGTTTGAATGTCATCCATGACATTAATTTCACAACTCCAAGGCATTTTACAGATTTCAAACATTTAAACCAAAACTATTAAACAGTGGTAGTTCTTAAAAACAGCAGAACAAAACAGACTGACAGAGGGTAGGAACGGTAAGTACGGATAATACCTGCACATTACTGAGCACAGTGCGTCTTGATTGTTGATTGTCTAAAAACTTAATTTGCATATGTGGAGTCACAGTCATTCCCCCCTCCTCAGTAGTCATATACTGCAGTTAGCTATCATGCCTGAGGGGGAATCCGTGTCTCTCTGGGATCCAACAGATTATTTCAAGTTTCAGTCAAAACATGAATTAATTCACTCATTAAAAAGAAACGTGTCTTTTCCTTACAAGGGCAACTTCATGCTGTGAACCATATTTATCATGGACCAATAATCTGTTTTACCCTCATCCTTCCTCTTGAAAAAGAACTAAAAAAATACCTACAGAAATGCTTTTCATTCACATACAGTCACATTAAACAAAACCACTGGTTCACATTAGAGAAACACAACTGCATGAAGAATAACCACAAAGAAATCAGTGCACTGAACATTAAATAGAAACATATCAACTCAATTTCTACAGGCTTTGATTGAATTTCTAAGGCATCTGTAACTTTTTAACTTGGCTGTTGGCAATGATTCAACTCAAACACACACAGGAAAACATCAAAACTAGACTGTGAAGGAAAGAAACCAAAAAGTAAAGGGAACTACAAATAATGTTAACCCTTCTATGCCAAATGCTGAACAGATTATTCACCCGTCACGCAAAAATATCTTCTTTAATATACACGAACTGGGGAGTGTAAAGAAGAGAGTGTTAGCTGTAGAAAAGGAAAAACTAAAAATGTGAATGTTGTGCGACTAAATGACCTAAAAGATTGTTTTCAGAGCTAAAAGTAAAAACTTTGGTGAGGCTGTAACTGGCTGTAGGGGGACGCATCCCCAAAGATTTCAGTGTACAGACTGACATAGCAGGAAACAGAGACAACAAATATTAAAAATAAAATCTACCTACGCTCTCCCAAACAAAATAAAACACGATCTGATCATTTATTTTTGGTTGTTTTTTTCTATTGTGTTATTTTAAATAAAGAAATATATACATAGATTATAATATGTACACTTGATAAAGAGCTGTTTCAGGCTGCTCTTCAGTGATTACTTTGCCTGAGGTGATGCGTAGTCGGGTATAAAAACAGTCCCTGGTCAATGTTGTGCTCAAATTATTGTTCTACGGACAATCAGCAGTATACAAGGCTCGTGGTAATGAGAACTATAGGCTAAGGATAGTCCTGGGTTTGAAGGTGAAAGGTTTATTCGCAGAGTTACGTCACTGGGGCGCTCAAATCACTTCCCATTAAAGCTCTTTGCAACAGAAATGTGCTGGATGTAAAAGACGGTAAGCAAAAGCTGCAGCTTGAAATAACTTGAGCCTCAGTCGTGCATCAGGATGTTAACTGACAGACGACTGAGCTTTTCCATGACGTAACTCTGGGATAAGGAGCTGTGGTTGAAGCTTTGAAGGCATCGGCTGGTCTGAGCCTGAGAGGGAAGAACAGGAAGCAGCTGTTGGTGTGTCTGCAGTCGCCTCTTCACTTCTGTACATCCAGGTACTCACCGCCCTTTACTCCAGAGGGCAAATACAGACATTAACACACAAAGCAAGAGGGCAAGGGAGAGAGATGGGGTGGAGAGTGTGTAAATATGTTAATGGTGTAATCAGATCAGCAGAAAAACAGCATCATCTTAGGCTACAACTCATTCAGTTAAAGAGTAGATGCTGTATCTACCTGGTCGCTGGGAGATAGCTTTTCTCCGTTGACCCCGAGGAGCACAGCTTCCTCTGTGTTGTCGCTCTTCATCTCCACCACGATGTTATCTTTGCTGGACTTCTCTTTGGTGCTGCAAGACCAGGGTTTTTAGAGCTTTTAAACATTGAGATAAATTACGCTACAATGCTCCATATTATCTGTGGGTTTATAACTACGAGCCGCCTATCAAATATTGATTACAGCAGCTTTAACAATGTGTGTGACAACTATACACATGGGTATTCCTGCAATGTTGCTTGTCATTAAGGCTCGGCGATATGGCCAAAATCTTGTATGACCGTAACGGTAATTTCATATTTCGATAACGATACATATCACGATATAGCATGTTTTCTGGTAATTCAATAAATCCATATGGCATTTAAGTCTATATGAAATAACTATATGGTAAAGCCTAATTTTGTATACTCCTGTGTGAATAAAATACTTGAAAAATGAAAAGTAGAGTATTTTCTCAATTTTCGCACTTGAGTGCAACATGAACATAAACATTTTAAGTGCAATTATAGAGAAAAAAGAAATAAATATTGGCCTAGAAACGACATAGAAACTAAATACGATAGAAATGTTTATATCGTTTTGACAATATATATCATCATATTGCATATCAGATCTAAAATGTAGTATACATGGTGGTAAACAGGCTATGACACTGACCATTCACCTCTGCACCTCTACAAGGAAAATATTTTGGAATTAACTTCAATATTAACTTGATATAATCTTAAATACCTATTTGTTGAAAGAAAGCCGTAAAGAAAAAAATAATGATGTTTTTCGATTTGACCGTACTAACATTATAAACCATCATCTCCAGATCTGATGTTTATTATGGTGGACATTTAATTGTGTTTTCCACATCGAATAAATCTGCAAATTAACTGTAACTCAAGAAAGTTAAGTGTGCATGTATATAAACTGTCTTACTCCACTTCCTGGTTTGAATCTCTCTGCCATGCTTGCCTTCTTTCATGTCTTATTCTGTCACCAAAAGCTAGTCTATTTAGTTACTAGGACAGAGTCAATTTTCATTGGCTGCAACCAAATAAATATTTGATGTCCACTATAATTGATGCTGGCGGTTAAGAGATCAAAACGCATCACATCTTCACCCTCCAACATCAAGTGGCTCTCGTTGTACTTACAGGTCTTGCTTGCCGGACCGGCCACAGATCTTGCCCTTTTTGTAGAGGAAGTAGAGCACACTCCCCAAGATGGCCAGCAGCAGGATGCAGATAATGATGACTGCAATCATAACACCACTGCTCTCTGGTGGAGAAGAAGCACAACAACAACAACCACAGGGTCACTCGCTGTAACTGGATTATGAACGAGATGACGGCATGAGGTAGGAAAGTTGGATACAGGATTGCATCAGGCAGGCTGTGTAGCATTCCACAGTGTGTACAGGTTAAGCAGAGAGCATTTTTTGCAGCGTGTCTAAAGAGAGTGCAGCATAAGCGTCATTCAGGTGACCTAAACCTGGCACCCTAAAGAAAGGAAGTCATTGAGGCGGAGGAGAGGTGCTCTTATATATGACAACATGCACAGGAAGAGGTGAAGATGAACAACTCAGTGATGGTTTGTTCATCAGGAGATGGGGGGGGGTGAAGGGTCTGGTGAATTCTGGGAGGTGAGAGAGAGGGAGGTGCTGTGGAGGAGAAGAGGAAGGAAGCCTTTGAGATGGAGAGGTGAGGGAGAGTGTTCAGCAGCGTAACATACAAACCTTTCTTGATTATCTCTGGTGGGTTAGCTGTTGCTGCTTTGACTGAGAAAAACCACATGAGCACAATTATCAGTGGGTGGCTGGATGTATTAAATAACTCCTATCAGCAGGCCTGACACACATAGACACACACACAGAGGCAGTTTAGCAGAGGCCTGGGTTAATTTGGGACTTGAAGCTAAACATCTAGCCTGATAGGGCGACTGTGGTCAGTAGCACAACAGTCATTTCCCAGGGCAGCCCTGTTTGATCTCATTTAACCAGCGCTTTGCCAGAAACGACAACCCAGAACAGTTTTCCTCTGAGGGGCTGGAAATTTCCTGGCACGATGTACAAGAGAGAGAGAGGAGGCAGGAGGAGAGAGAAAACACAAGGCGGCACCCTTAATGGGAGTCAGGAGACTCGCTCTGAGTGCATTTAAAGCATCAGCTGCTTTCATGAGTCACACTGATGTGTGTGTGTGTTTGTGTTTGTGTACCGTGTTTGTATCTGCACGCCGTAATGCTAACAGGAATGCAATGCTCTTCATAACACTGCTGTATGCAGAAGGTAAACCATGTCGACCCTTATCTGATTTAACTAATTACTTTTCTGGGATAGAAACCTCCTCTCATTTCCACATAATTTGTAAAACTCCACATATAAGCAAATTAAGTTTAATTACATAATAACTTAACAAGCAGAAAATGAGAGCTGTGCAAACAAATTAATCAATAAGACAGCTCGCAGCAATGACAATAATATCACCCACTGGAAACTATAAATACCTTGTAGGAACCACAGTTTTCAATCAGAGCGATCGCTAACCGACACTGCTGTAATGACCTTTCAGTCATGCCAGTGTGGTAATTGCTGCAGCCTTCAGGTGCTTTTGAGTTTTCCTTTCTCGCTCTCATTCTTTCTGTGTGACTCACAGAAAAACGGCTCAGCCAGAGCGTGAAGGAAAGGAAGTGTGTAAACCACCTAACACTAAACATGCAGATAATAACCTTTACTGACAGCTGAAGCATCACCCTCAGTCAAGTCCCTTTTCATGGGATTTTGTTTGATGGTAATATTTTAAACTTTTTGTAGTTGATTTGACTCGAGTGGTGCGAGGCAGACAGTGCAGAGTGACTGTGGTCTTACCTGTGTCAGAAAGGGTAGGGGTAGTTGTAGTGGTAGTTGTAGGGGTAGTTGTAGTGGTAGTGCTAGTAGTAGTAGTGGTGGCTGGTGTGGTGGTGTGTATAACTGAAAACAGGGTAAAGGCACAGACGGGAGGGCACTCCCTGTTAACACACTGGGGGAGGAGGGGAGCACATTTAAAAGCCGCACAGCTTCACAGCGTCTCGTCCGAAACAACAACAACAACAACACTGATTGAAATGTCAAGAATCACAGGCAACACGTTGCAGCACATGGCAGAGCTCGAGACCTTCAGTGCTTTACATAAACATTCAAGAACATTGCGACAAAGTGCAAAAGAACATTAAGACATAATTAAAACAGTTATAAAAACATAAAAACATTAAAACATTAAAGATTAGAAAATAAAAACAAGCTAAAAATAAAAGCTAGGATAGAGGTTAAAATAGAATAAAACACAAAAGAGTAAAAGCTCTAGTGCAGTATCAGATCATTATCTGGTTTAATAAAAGGCAGCAGCTTTGTTTTAAAAGAACTCAGAGTTGTAGCGGTCCTGCAGGTTTCTGGGAGCTTGTTCCAAATATTTGGTGCATAAAAACTGAATGCTGCTTCTGCATGTTTAGTTCTCACTCTGGGGACATTAAGCAGACCTGATCCAGATGAACCTGAGAGGTCTGGATGGTTCATAACATAGCAGAAGATCAGAAATATATTTTGGCCCTAAACCATTTAGTGCTTTGTAAACCAGCAGCAGTATTTTGAACATGTTATTTGCACCAGGTTTAAGTGGACGCAGGGGCAACAAACATCCTGTACCTGCTAAGGAGGAAGTGACTGCTTGTCTGATTTTGTGAATTTTTTCTGTGAAAAAGGAAGCAAATTCATTGCAGGCCCTGGAGGATAAAAGTTCAGAGGCTACTGACACAGGAGGGTTTGTTAGCCTGTCGACAGTAGCAAACAGGGCACGTGCATTATTGTTGTTTTTGGTGATGATGTCAGAGAAAAAGGACCGCCTTACATTTCTCAGTTCTGAATTATAAATGCAAAGTCTCTCTTTATAGATGTCATAATGAACTTGTAGATTTGTTTTCCGCCATTGGCGTTCAGCTTTTCGACACTCTTTTTTCATTTCTTACCAACATGGCATTTCTCCATGGAGATTTTTTCTTACCAGAGACAATCTTCACCGTGGTGGGTGCAATGGTATCAATAACATTTGTAATTTTAGAATTGAAATTATCTACAAGCTCATTGACAGAGGTCCAGGGGAGGGTGGGTGTGGAAGAGAAAGCCTGAACAAATTGATCACTGGTATTTTCAGTGATATACCTTTTTGTGATTACCTCTGTCTGATCATTCCTGTGCACAGGAAGAGTACTCTCAAAGAATACACAGGAATGATCAGACAGAGCAACATCCATCACTACAACCTTGGAAATGTTCAGGCCCTTTGATATGATTAAGTCCAAAGTGTGTCCCCTATTGTGTGTGGGCTCCGTCACATGCTGACTCATTCCATAGTTATCAAGAACTTGACACAGTTCTTTGGCCCCTCTGTCCTGTTGGTTGTCAACATGGATGTTAAAATCACCAATAATGACTACACAGTCAAAGTCAACACAAATTATAGACAGCAGATCAGTAAAATCATCAAAAAAGTTTGCACAGTATTTAGGTGACCTGTAGATATTCAGAAACAAAGCTCGAGTTCAGCTGAACAGCGACATATTCAAAAGAAGCAAAATGTCCATAAGATATCTGTTTGCATTGGAGAGAATCATTAAACAATATGGCAACTCCACCTCCTTTCTTATGCATTCTAGTTTCGCTCATAAAACTAAAGTTGGGAGGAGTTGACTCGATAAGAACTGCTGCACTGTTATTTTGGTCTAACCAAGTTTCAGTTAAAAACATAAAATCAAGCTTGTGCTCAATAATAAAATCATTGATTAAAAAAGTTTTTCCTGCCAAAGATCTGACGTTTAACAGGGCTAGCTTTAATGTGCTAGAGGCATTATTATTATTTTTTGGGACATGGTTTGGCTGGCAAGGAATCAATGCTAAATTTGATGAATTTGCACAATCAGTAAAAATCTTTCTGTTTCTTCGCCGATTCACCATTCTTTTTCTACTACTTATTAGAACTGAGATAGAAGAAGCTCTTATCACACAGGGCCCCAGCTTGTCCTGGAAACAGTCACATGTATCATTAGCCTTGAAGCCTGGACCCAGCACATATCAATCTATGCTTGCAACATTTTGTAAAGGAACATCCTTATCAGGCTGCGGAGACAGAGGCTGATTCCATCGTGGAGGGGAAGGAGGTGGTGGGTGTCGTGTTTGTGGAGATGGTGCCAAAGTTGTTCGAGGTAGACGCCGAGGGGGGATTATTGGAGAGAAAATGGGTGTAGGGCGGGGAGTCAGTTTAGTTCCAGCATTGACCAGCTCCTTCATGTGGTCAGTGAACTCCAAGAGGGGGGAGGAGGGAGA
>CAKAKR010044694.1:9173-19520 GCA_916700685.1 Adelosebastes latens | reverse complement strand
TAATTCAAGTGTTCTGAGAGATAACTAGACTTCTGCTCCTCCTCATGGCTCTGTTTTCAGACTTTAGAACATCTAGCCCGTGACGGGAGACTTTGACCAATCACAGGTCATTTCATTGAGAGAGGCGTTCCTATTGGCTGTGCTCCGGTCATGTGACCAGAACTTGGCATTCCTTTTCCAGATTTCACAATGGCGGCGGCGGCGGCGTCACAAACGTTCTAATTTTACAGCTAAACCGTGCACTACAAGATGATTCTGAAAACATCTGAGGAGAGAAATAGACATTAACGTAACAGAATATTGATTCATATTTGATCAGCGCTGCCTAGTTTGACCGTTTGGTCGGAGTTCAGAGTGATTGACAGCCGGCTCTCATAGACGGCAGCTGGACAGCAGACCTCAGATCAGCTCTTACTGCTTGTTTTCCTCCGGTCTGTGAAATCTTGCAGATGCCGTTAGGAGCACCGGAGGACACAGAGGAACATGATTTTTTTCAGGTTACCTGTTTCATGTACTACTGTTACGATATAGCGAACGTTTTATAGAAATAACTTTTTATATCTTATTTACTCCAATCTCGCCTACTGAAGCTTTAACAACCCTCCCGGTTTTCCCGGCAGACTCCCGTTTTTCATCGCCCTCTCCTGGTTACCTCCCGGGGTCACAATTCTCCCGTATTTCTCCCAATTTATGACAAATGTTCCCACTTTCTTTCCCTTTTCGTTATCTTAGTCTGTTTCTGGAACTGAACAGTGTGTATAATCTCTACTGTTTCCATCCGGACGACGATAGAGCTACACCAACTGTCTTTTCTCGGCAGAAGAGAGCAGTCTGTGCTCGCGACACAGCACAGTTTGAGCTCATGTTTAAGCTGCGCTCGCCACAGCGTGCAGCGCCCAAAGTTGGGGTTTACTCGATGCAGCGAAAAGCCATCATGGCGCGGTGCTAACCGTTGGAAATAACGTGTTTCAGAGGTCAGTGGTGGCGTTGTCACGTTGTGTCTGAAAGGACCTTCAGTGAGTGAGAGAAGGAGAGAGAGAAATGGAGAGAACTAAGAGAGAGAAATACTCAAGCAGGAGCAGAAATACATAAAAACAGATGAATATTAGTTTATGTCAGAGATTCACAGGTCCAGTTCTCACCAGAGAGGAGAATTATTCACCGAGCTGTGTGTGGACGCGTTGGGATTCACGGGTGAGGTCCCGTTTGCGGGTTTTATCTCGTGCATTTTTTTGAGAGGCGAATTAAAAACATGTTCAAAGAAGAACTGAGGATTTTATAACGCTGTGATTTCATGTGACTGTTTTTACGGGTGAACTTTACAGCACGAACAACACACATCAAAGAGCCGGGGGTGTTGCTGTAAACGAACCGACCGAACACAACAAACGCTTTGTGTGTCTGTCTGCGTGTTCCTGATGGACACCAGGAGTCTGCAGCCACACCATGCTTTCAGATAAATGTTAACATCAGCATGCTAACATGCTCACTATGCTGATATTCAGCAGGTTTACCACGTACTTCTCTCTTTAAGGGAAACGACTTCCTTACATATTACATATCACATAAGTTACGAGACGATTACTTTAACATTGACTTCTGGTTTCACACGGGACACAAACGGTGTTTTCTGACCCACCAGGACCTCCCTACTCCTCCCTACTCGTCATATCACCTGCTTCACAATAACGTCAATTACACACAAATTGATATCGTGGGATATATATGAATTATAGTGCATTACTTTATAGGTATAGCTACGAACAGATGATACCAGCCTGCAGAAACACGTTCTTCTACAACTATAACCTGACTGTGGCAAACACAAACTAACTGGCACCAATAACAATCAGCACACATCTGTATACAGCAGAGCTTTGTCTGTCTGTTGTTGATGAATTTGAGTTAACGCCCTCCAAAGGGGTATTTAATGGATCTTTTGTGCCATGTGCAATCAATACAATAAACAGAAAACACTTAAATAACCTCATGATTTGTGATGCATGTTGTGTTCATTACTTGTATTGTGTATTGTTTTATTTACTGTTTTTACTGTGACAAATGTCCTGCCCTGGGGGGGGCAATAAAGTTTCTGTCAGCAATAAAGTTTACATGATTTGTATTTAAAACCATCAGGATGGTACTTTATATGGTTTAATAAATTCAGATTCAGGAAAAACAGAGTTTGATTCAGAACAAAACCATGCTCTCTTTTATTATTTATATAACATATTTGCTGCTACCTGCCCATTTGCACGATTGTATATTGTATATTTGTATGTTTTAATGGTGTGTTGTGCACTCCTGCGCTACAGGAACAGCTTTGTTCATTTAAATAAGTCCTATAGCAACATTTGCACATGTTTATGGAAAGTTTATCCTATTGTCGTTTTATTGTGTCTTTTGTCCTGATATTTCAGTGTTTTTTTTATATTGTTCTTGTGGCCTTCTTCTTTTTGCTGGGTTCTGACCCCAGTAAGCCTTTTGAGTACTCTTTGTCATGTTTTTGGTGTGTCTGTCTTTTGTCTGTGCTCTAATTGCTTCACCATTTTTTGCTGCAAAACAAATCTACCCACGGGTACAAATCAAGTCATCTGAACCTGAACCTGAACCTGAACCTCGATATAGGCTGCCCTACATGCTAGAAAACGTTCTACATGCTGGTGCCCTTTTTATTTTATTTTTTTTAAGCAACTATGAAGTTCGAAAGCTAGTGACATGGTTTGACTGGAGTAACATTTGATTTAAAAGTTACTTTGAGTGAAGGTTTCCTTGTTGGACTGTATCACTTCTCACCTCTTAAAAAGCCTTGTAAAAGCCCATATTTATAACAAAACCAGCGCAGGTTAATCGGGTTACTGTTCTGTAACGAGATACTATATTCAACAACTTCAGAATTCTTTTAATGGATTCGTAACTGATGACTAAAACTCCATCGTACGCCAACCTTTAGCACTTCAAAAGCCTTTATAGATGTTCTGCATGTCATACGAGATTAATCTGTAGCGCTTCGAAAAACCAGTCACAGAAAATGTTTCAGTTTAAAAATATCAACAATACTCCTTAAATCATCTCCTTTGAAAGAAGTTTGTTGTAAGTATAAATTAAATGCCATATTTAGTCTTCCTCAAATGCTAAATATGTAATTATGAACACTTTTCATGTAGATTCAATGTTGACAACATAGTAAATATGTTAAGTGACTAAATGCAGCGGGTGATTAAAGTTTGAAGTAATGAAACAGGACAGACAAAGAGTGCTTCTGAAGACTGGAAGTTAAACCAACGCAAAGCAAACAAGTGTCTAATTAACTGAAGACTGTCGCAAATGTTTTTTATTAGTTGCACTGAAAGCAGTTATAAAGAGTTATGAGTGAAATCCCCCTTTCAGCCCCTTTAAGGGAGTCTCTGTGGACATGAGAAGCACATAATGAGAAAGAATGTAGAAAACAGAGAAGAAGAAGAAGAAGAAGGCTGTCATGTGAAATATGTAATTATCAGTCTCCTGTTTATATTCTCCTCTTTCCTCTGTGAATGTGTGAGTGTTTGTTTTCTCAGCCGCCTTAAAATCTCTCATTCACACACAAACACACGCACTTCATAGAGACACACACAGTTCATAAACACACACACTTCATAAAGACACACACAGTTCATAAACACACACTGTACATCTGATAATCTGCTGAGCTCAGGGTTTCATCAAAGGGACTTCTTTTTGGTAAAAGTGGCATCAACAAATCTGGCCAGTCTCTCTCATTCCCGGGTTTACAAATGTATTTTGTTACTCCCTCCATCCCCTGGACCATAAACGGAGGGGAACCTAACAATTGGGGGCTCGTCCGGGATCTGAGAGCTGATTGGTTTACAGGTTGTTGTGTATTTCTTGTGTGGAGATTGTCTCCAGTGTTCACCGTGGTGAGTATCTTGTTTGTTGTCCATTGTTGCCATTGTTCAGCGTTAAACGGTTTCCTCTGGTAGGTAAGTGAGTGTCCAGCTAGGCTGTACCAGCTTTTCCTTCCATTTATTATTTTGCCTTTGTTATTTTCGGAGTAATCCTGAGCGGGGATTTATTCCCTGTCGGAGGTAGGTGTTTCAGAACTCCGGCCGCTGAAGTGTTGCCTTTAAAGTCGCCTCGAGCTCGGCACGCTCCAGAAGATAGTTAGGTAAGTTTCTGTCAGGCAGGACCAGAGGAAGTTGTTTAGTGTGTTAAACTGAACTTAATGTTGTCGTTATCATTTTGCATATTATTATTATTATTAACGTTATGTTTGCCGGCTAGAGTTACTTCCAGAACGGTCACTAAATAACATGAAAACATTTTAAAATGTCAACGTGTTATCATGCAATGGTTCATATGATATCTTACAAAAAGTTATTCCTCCTTTTTTGCTGGTATCCTACGAATGAAGATCTCCGGACCTACATAGAAAAGTTCAATAAACAACACATCGGCCGATCCAAACCCACCGTCCTGATGGGAAACTCTTTGGAAACTTGTTTGCTCGCCTCTGTGACGAACAAACAAGTTTAACAGTTCCCATTGTTGGATGTAGAGACTTCAAATCAACCCTTTGTTTACACGCCCTCAGTATGTCAAACATGTTGTAGCAGAGTCTCGTGTGTTCAGGGATCCAGGAGATAAGGATTACCACGGGAGGCCCGTCTCCTGCCGAGAACCAAATGTGACTGAAGAACATTAAGCTTTTACTAAGTTTTTTATCTCCAATCGGCTGAGGAACACTTGGCATATCAACTAATGTTAGAATGTGTGATTTAGATGAGGAATAGTTAATGTTTGTGTTTATTAGGGGGGTAGATATCCAGACTGAGGGACGTCTCCTCCCATGTCCTCCTGAGAAGAAGTGGGCAGCAGCAGCAGCATCTCCATCGGAGCCCAGAGAGGAGCCCAGTAGGAGGTTAATTAAAACAAACTGGCGGCGCTGTCGAAACACTCAGACGAAGGTGAAACAACTGGAGCCTCCAAGTCTCTCCAACTGAAACAGCTGCTGCCACTAATAATACGACTAATGTCCACACTGATGTCACTACATTTGACATCATTACTTTGCACATGATTGACTTTCTCTCTCTACAAGTCTATCCGTACACATAGTATATTTTTCTACCCGATTCGACTGATACCGGGCCATTAAATAGGCGTTATCAGTCGCTATAAGCACCATAGATGTGCATCATTAGGGGCCTACTACACCTACTACGTTGTAAAAGTGAAACTTAAAAGCAACACGTTCGAACATGTAAAACTGAATGAAACGTCACGTTTTGAAAACAAACAAAAAGTCTTCTTTAGACCGTGAATATGCCGTTGCAGCACAGAACCCCCAGTAAACCACATCACAACATGTGGATATCACCTGAGCACAGACGGACACTAATATAGTGAAGCAGAGCAAAGTTGGAGAGGTTTTAGTAGAGGCACGTTAAGGCCGATAATAATAACTGTATATGCTGCTGGGTTGCTTAATCTATAATAATGCATCATAATTTATTAGTGGCTTATATTTTCTATTAATAATCTGAATCTGCAAAGTAACTAAAGATATCAAATAAATGTAGTGGAGTAAAAAAGTACAATATTTTATTTATAGAAGTATAAAGTAGCATGAAATGGAAATACTCAAGCGCCTCAAAATTAGGTAGGCTACTTGAGTAAATGTACTTAGTTACATTCCACCGCTGGTTATTTGATCCATTGTTATTATTAAAAGTATTGATTGTAGCAGCTTTAAGTGTTCAGCCTAAAACACCACCAGCGTTTCTAAAACCTTTAAAACAAATCTTCACCTTTCACACAAAAACAAACTAGTGTTTTCAAACAGATCCACTTTGGTAGGAGCTGCTGAGAAACACCAGCTAAGTGAGGAAAGATGCAGAAAACTGAGAGAAATGAAACTGATGAATATTAGTGTCGACGAGGACACGTTGTGATAACATCAGACAGATGTTTGTGACTCTGATCTCTCTCCGGTATGTCACTGATTGCTGTGTTTGATGACAAATCAGCGCTCCTCCCTCTGTTTGTTTGGCTTCGTTTCACTTTCAACAACAAACCTCACAAGAAAAAGACAAGACGCAGCTGTTCTGATGAAGAGGAGGAGGAGGAGGAGGAGGAGGAGGAGGGAAAGTGACCCTCTGCTCTCAGCCAGAGGTCAGAGTTCAACCATGAGGTTGGGTTTGTTCCAACGTAATCACAAGTTTAAGTTTTGAAGATAAATCGCACAAATTGCAGATTAAGAAATAGAATCAAATGAACAGCAGATGTGTATATAAATAAATGTAACGCCACTGGGATTATATTTATATTATAATAATATAATATATATAACAAGATATATATAAATATCTCCTGATCCAAAGTCCAAAGGTAACTGTTAGTGCCACTGGTACGTGTTTGTTTGCACCAGAGGAAAAGCTACTTGTTTTGTGAGATGAGTGAAATATTTGTCTGCAACTTGGTCCATATTTACAAAGTGCACTCGGAGAGCGCAGACCTCCACCAAGGCAGGTTTCATGTACGTTGCTGCCCCCCTGTGGTGGCCTGTAGTGTTAATGCACAGGTTGAGCGGAGTTATTAAAAAGAATTCCCGAAGCCGGATCCTGATCCGGATCGCCACTAAAATCTAATGGATTGTTCATTGTGCCACGCCCCACCACTCCAAAATATTTCATTCAAATCCATTGCGGACTTTTGGAGTTATCGTCCAAACGGACAAACCAACAAACCAACCAACCAACCAGCAAACCAGCAAACCAACCAACCAGCAAACCAACCAACCAACCAACCAACCAACCAACCAACCAGAAAACCAAACAACCAACCAACCAACCAGCAAACCAGCAACCAACCAACCAACCAACCAACCAACCAACCAACCAACTAACCAACAAACCAACAAACCAACACCGGTGAAAACATAACCTCCTTCCTAGGCCTTTGGCCTTGGCGGAGGTAAAGATCCATAGCTCTAAAAGTAGCTCCTAACTGGCCCAGTTAGGGGAAACAGTCCAGTAACACTGGAGGAGATGGTTCTCCACTACTATGACAGGGAACAAAAAGCACAACATAACAACTGCAATACATAAATGTGTAATATAAATGTCTATTTGCAGTAGTTGAAGAAGTATTCAGCTCCTTTATTTAAGTACTAAAGTAAAAGTCCTGAACTCAAAACCTTACTTAAGTAAAAGGATGGAAGTATTATCATCAAAATGTACTTAAGTACTCGACGAAGTGTTCCTTGTGTAGTAAAATGCTCCCTGTCAGTGTTTTACTATTATATATAGTAATATTATATAAAGTAATATATTATATGTGATTATAACGTGACACACGGGGTGAAGTCTTGTGTTTGTTGGACCCATCCACCTCCCGTCCCGCCCGGTGTGTCTCTTTTCGTACTTTAAACTACGTCACCACACTCCCAGCGCACTTTCTCGGAGCGTTGAATGTTGCTACGGATGTTTTTACATTATAGTTAATAGAAAGCCCGGTGCGTTTCATACGCTAAAGGGTGCCTTGTGTGGCGGTGACGTGACGAAGCGTCGGTATTTAACGCCCTGGGAATGAGAACGGGCTGCAACTTTAAGTAACATGTCGGAGGACTTCTAGTGGTAAAATAAGACATTTTGTGAACACAGCCGGCAGATATTAAGACTCGATTTCCGGCCTGGGACTCTCCACCAGTTCAGTCAGAACTGAACTTTTTTGAATGTAAAACAAGTTCAAGACTATAGTTTCCTTTGCCTTCTACTTATAATATAACCTGGAGAATGTTGGAAAATGTGAGCAACAATGTGCAGCATGTTATCTGATAAATAACTGATAAGAAATCAACATCCAAACCTGTTCTTTAGGTCCCGTTTCTGAGGGGTGAGTCTGTCTGTCTGTCTGTCTGTCTGTCTCCGAGCAGTGGCGGGCGCCGTGGGGGGGGGGTGAGACAGTCTGGCGAGAGCCCCGGTGACCGGGAGGCACCAACGCCCGACCACACAGCTACGGGTCAGTCTACACAGAGACAGACGGGGAGACGACCACCAGAAGACTTTAATGATCCAGAGACATCCAGTAGTTTAAACAACACGTCCCAACACCAACACACCTTAAAAAGAGATCAAATCCAATAGAATAAAATAAAATAGAAATAAGATAACATAAGTAGAGCAGTGAAGTGACAGTGTACCAACGGTAGAGCAAATAGTGCACTGAGTATAGTAGTGTATATTATAGTGTATGGTACAGTAGTGTAATGTAATAGTATAATAGTAGTATAGCTGTATAATATGATAATACAGGAAGATGTAAGAAATGACATGAGAAGATATGAGATAAGATATAATAACAATAATAATAATAATATATAGATGTAGTATAGGTTAATACAACAATCATAATAGTAATACTAATGATGGTAGTATATATATATATATATATATAATATGAATGAAAGATAGAGTTTCTCAGTACTCAGTATGTAAACAATGTAAACAATATAAACTACACAAACAATAACAAGTATGAATAGAAATAGCTTCAGTGCTCCGGCTAACAGCCAGTGGAGGAATCTGTGAGCATGTGTTGTTGCTGTTATGTATCATATGTCGTTAACAATCACTATTAAAAATAAGCCAATTTTACGTATAAACATGTTTTTATTCAGTTGGTTTTTTTTATTCTTGTTGGAATAAGACGTCTTTGTTAAGTTTACTTCTTCCACCTGAGTTAACCTGCATCCTGCACGTGTATGAGCTGCATCAAGTTGTCTTTAAACTTCACATTTTTCATTATAAACGCTCAGCTGACAACAACAATCAATAAACCAGTGTCCTCATAACGTGAAGTATATCGTCTGTGCCAGATTCTGCACAGAGGAAAGTCCCAGCAGCAGCAGAGGAAGAAGAAATAGTGTGAAACGTCATTGCGTATACGGTCGAGCTAAAATTAGCCGGTGCAGACATTTATAAAGTCATAACTCACAATAGAAGTGAACAGAACAGGTACGTTTCCTCCTCCTCACTGTTCAGCTCAGCATGGAAACTGGAGGCAGACAGAGGCCTTTCTGTCTGAGCTGTGAGGGAGGGAGAGTACAGGCGTCACGCAGCGCCGAGACGTCCTGACAGCGCCGAGACGTCCCGACAGCGCCGACCAATTAAAAGGTGAGAGGAGAGGAAGAGCAGGAAGTCAGGAGCCGAGCGGAGGACTTCCTGGACTCCCTGAAACACTGAGCTCACTGTGATACTCACTGGTACTTGGAAGAAGTACTCCGATGTTTTACTGAAGTAGAAATACCACAGTGGAGACTAAATCTTCAGCCTTTAATCGTGGCAGTGCGTGTTCTGGTACTGGTACTGGTACCGGTGCTGTGAGGTCTGGCAGGTCCAGCTCAGTGTTGATGCTTTTGGTTTATTTTAGAGCGACGAGGCAGCGGAGAGACTCACGTCGTCTTTTGATGAGGCCAGATGAGACCTTCGGCCACATTCCCGGTCGGTCTCCCGCGGGCTGCAGCTCGCCACATTACTGCCTGCTGTCCAAACAAACACGAGGCCCGTCCCGGAGAGAGCCTCCCCGAACCGAGCCGAGTCGTGCCAAGCCAAGCCGAGGCGGGACAAACCGCCCACCTCTGACGGTCCTAAAATATATAGACTCTCCATTTTTAACTCCAGGAACAAGAGACTTCTTCAGTTAGTCACAAACAAAGTGGTTCCACATATTGTGGTACGAGCTGTTGTTGTCACTTGTGATGTCTGGACGTCACTAACTGGTCACAGTGTTCCTGAAAGACGTTCATTTAGTCTCTCCTGGAGTCTCGTTTGTTTCTGTATGGAACAAAGTCTGCTGTAGAGGAGTAAAAAACGTCCTCATTGTCCAGTCATAGCTTAGCCACTGTAACTAGCAGGCCTGTCAAGTTTTAGATTTCTTCAAATGCCAAAGCCTGTAAGAGTGATACATGGCATTTAAAGACTTTTTGTTTTCCTTAATGACTAAAAAAAAACAACCAAAACTCCGAAAGGACAAGAGCAAAAGTGTGTCTGGATTAAAGAGGGTGTTAACGGCTCTAACGTATAAGACACAATCGTCGGCATGTCCAGCTACTATCTACAGTGGTTACTCCCGAGGCCAAACGAGGACATCATCAGCTTAGGGTGACCATATTTTCAAAACCCCCAAACGGGACCCTTAAAGCATCAGTAGGCGAGACTGGAGCAAATATGATAAAAAAAAAAAGTCGCTATATCCTGACAGTAGTACATGAAACAGGTAACCTGAAAAACATCATGTTCCTCTGTGTTCTCCGGTGCTCCTAACAGCATCTGCAAGATTTCACAGACC
>CAKAKR010044679.1:17237-54249 GCA_916700685.1 Adelosebastes latens | reverse complement strand
TAATATTACGACTTTTTTTCTCGTAAAGTTATGACTTTATTCTCGTAATATTACGACTTTTTTTCTCGTAAAGTTATGACTTTATTCTCGTAATATTAAGACTTTTTTTCTCGTAAAGTTATGACTTTATTCTCGTAATATTACGACTTTTTTTCTCGTAAAGTTAGGACTTTATTCTCGTAATATTACGACTTTTTTTCTCGTAAAGTTATGACTTTATTCTCGTTATATTACCACTTTTTTTCTCGTAAAGTTATGACTTTATTCACATAATATTACGACTTTTTTTCTCGTAAAGTTATGACTTTATTCTCGTTATATTGCGACTTTTTTCTCGTAAAGTTATGACTTTATTCTCGTTATATTACGACTTTTTTTCTCGTAAAGTTATGACTTTATTCTCGTTATATTGCGACTTTTTTCCTCGTAAAGTTATGACTTAATTCTTGTCATATTACGACTTTTTTTCTGGTCATATTACGACTTTTTTTCTCGTAAAGTTATGACTTTATTCTCGTAAAGTTATGACTTTATTCTTGTTATATTACGACTTTTTTTCTCGTAAAGTTATGACTTTATTCTCGTTATATTGTGACTTTTTTCCTCGTAAAGTTATGACTTAATTCTCGGCATATTACGACTTTTTTTCTGGTCATATTACGACTTTTTTTCCTCGTAAAGTTATGACTTTATTCTCATAATATCACAACTTTTTTTCTCGTAAAGTTATGACTTTATTCTCGTAATATTACGACTTTTTTCTCGTAAAGTTATGACTTTATTCTCGTAATATTACGACTTTTTTTCTCGTAAAGTTGTAACTTTATTCTCGAAATCGCAAAAAAAAAATACCCTCAATGTGTCCCCATACCTCTTCACCAATGTGAAAATGTGAAAATGCAGTTTAGCAGCAGACCAAACCTTGTTGTGTGTTATTTTAATGTCATATATCATGAGATGTCATGGTTGCTCTTATCATTGGAGTTATGTGTCTGTTGCTGTGACTTGTATTGTGAAATTGGACAGTGATGGGCTGTGTGTTGCCTCCCTGAAGGAGTGTCTCTAATGAGAAGCTCAAACTCCTTGAGGTGAAGGAGGATCTGTTATTATAGGTTCAGTGGCCTGCACTGTGCAATCAGCACTTTCTCTTCCCCACAGTAGGATTAGCTTTAGTCAAAGTTCCTTCTCCATTCGCAAACACACCATGTTGAAAGACTTTTCCCAGCAGATGTCCCATATATATGATGTATGTTTCTGCCTTCAATATTATGACAGGAGTTGGTTCAAAAGGAAATTCCACAGCTAAGAATAAGTAAGGGCTGGGTCGGTGTTGCTTGTTCTTGGTATTGGTTGGTATTTTCAACACGTCACAAGAAAAAGCTGAGTGCTGAGCTGAGAGCAAATCAGCACAGTTAGAATTCAATCAAGCTGGTCACGCATTACACACTCGAGTGGCTTGAATCACAAAGCCTCTCTCAGAGAGGTTAACATCCATGTAGCCTATTAATACGGTAATTAGAAATGAGAAGGACAGCATGAGCTGAACTCTGAAGAATGTCCTGCAAAAATAAATGTGAGATGTTAAGAACTTGTTGCTGTTAATAACTTTAAAGTATCTGCTAGGAGTAAAAAGCTTAGTCTATAACATGTCAGAAAGTAGTGGAAAAAGCCTATTAGAGCTTCTTTGAGCCCGAGGTGACGTCTGTAAATGTATTGTTTTGTCTGACCGCAGTTCAAAACCCCGAGATATTCAGTTAACAGAACACATTGAAGAAGCTGGTACCAGCACATTTTTGTCATTTTGCTTGAAAAGTGACTCAAACAATGAATCAATAATTAAAATAATTTTCTGTTGATCACTTGATTAATCAATCGTTTTAGCTCCAATTGAAAAAGTAATTTGTTTAAGGTTTGTTTTAAGACTTTGCCACTACACTTTCACTCTCTGAATAAGGTAAATAGATTGCTTTTTTTTTTTTTTTTTTACCATCAATTAATCTGCAGATGTATTTTTTCTATGAATAATTTGGTATGAACAATAGTCAGAAATTCCCATCACAATTTCCGTAATTCCATTTTAACCTCTACGAATTGCTTGTTTTATACAACCAACAGCCTATAACCCAACTTTGCTATACATTTACTATCAAGGAAGACTGAAGTTCAGAACATTTTAACATTTAAGAAGCTGAAGCCAGTGAATTGTTGGCATTTTTTGCTTAAAAAAGTACTTAATCGAATATAATCGATTATCAAAATTGTTTGGTTTTGGTGTCCCCCGGGGTACTTACGCTTTTTGTTGTCAAAGTTATGAATAGGTTTTCTTCATCTGCTTGTTTTTACATATGTCTGTTGAGTTCAAGCCTGGGGAACAGCAGCGGCTGATGATGAGAGGTGTTTCGTACTTATATAGATTGTTTACAGATGCTGAGGATAACGGAAAAGAAGAGTGTGAAGACATTGAAGTGAAGTTTTCTCTGGCTGTGGTTACACTTACCCTTTCAATGCAACTTTTGTCATCCAATCATGCTAGGATGCATTGACTGTGAATATGTAGTCGCAGTGAAAAGACAAGTGTAACCACAGCCTCAGTTGTGGTTTTCAACTCTGCAGATGCATCACGTTTGATCTGCAGGAGGAAGGGCGGTGGATCATCACTGACAGACTTTAAAGCTGATGGGAAATGGATATTTAAACGAAAGTAAACATCAATATTTTGATCTTCAATCCCAAAGCTGCAGAAGTCAACGAACCACAAATACACTCTTATTATCCAACATGCAATACAAACATCTGTTGTTGTTCTGTTTGGTTGAATCAGTGAAAACATTTGCTCAGCACCAGTAAACACGCTTCAGACCTTTCAGCTGATTTCTGTTGTTGTACATTTACAGTAATGTGCTCCATACCTTTAATTATTGTAAGGTTAAGTTCAAATTTCCTGGATTTCCAAAATGTCAGACTGTTAGTGATGTTCAAAGCATTCCCAGAAGGTTCACTTTACTTTGATAACAGTGTAGACATGAAAATACTGTTGGCCCACATTCAGTATTATCATATGGCACACCTTCATCCTTATTTTCATATCAAACCTGTTTATCCATAACAGGTATCAGATGGCTTTTATCAGAGAGGCTTAGTATTGACTTTAGAGGTCATAGGATGTATTCACAAGGCTGTCTATTGCTGGTCCTAAAGCTGAAAATTGTAATATTTAAAGAAAACTATATTTTCTTTTACTTATAGCAGGCTATAGAGGTTTCTAAGGCAAATGAAGTGGAGAGAAAAGAAAAGATCCCAAATACTCAACAACAGGGAGTTAATCATCGGCTACAGTACATATAAGATTGTGCAGGGAGGATGTTTGTAGTTTATTTTGATCACAGATGTGTTCCCATTTTGAAGTCAATGGAGTTTAGTTTTAAAACTGTCATCTGTCATTTAATAAACAACAATATACCTAATAATAAGCTAACATTAAAGCTTATAGCCATAGCCAACCTGTTACCTGTTGCTTATCTCCTTTGTGCCTTGTGGCACTTAAAGCCTGTTTTGTTGAAGCCAATAAAACAGAATAAATAGACAAACTGGACTGACCACTTGTTGGAGTAATTGACTGTTAAGTCATGTTTACTAACCATATAAACATGTTCAATATTTACTTTTAGGCATGTCAGTTACTGTGATAAAATACAGGCTAGGCTACTGTTTTTAGCCTTAAGACTCTACAAGCGTTTAGGCTGAGTTAATAGCTCTTTATGTAGTGGGTTTATGAAGATACTTTTATGGACCCATCAGGAAAGCCTGAGTGCAATCTGCTGTCTCCCCACAAAACATAAGTGTTCGGGGGTGTAACCAGGACATAAAATTACTGAGGTCAAGAGACTCGTGGGAGGGTGGAGTAATGCTGGGTTGTGGAGTAATGCTGGGTTGTGGGGTAATGCTGGGTTGTGGAGTAATGCTGGGTTGTGGGGTAATGCTGGGTTGTGGAGTAATGCTGGGTTGGTGAGTCAGTCTGGGGTTTTTTTTTCACCTGAACTTGAATTGAGAAAGCGTTACAACAGGTGTAAATTCTGTACACATGCCTCAAAATTAGGAGTAAATTTGAGAAAATATGACTGAGGGCATGACTATGTCCTGATTTACATTGTTCAAAATTAGTGTTACAGTTTGTCCAGAGTAAGTTTTGAGTTTGTGTATAAGGGTCTATTTTCCAAGTAATTATACATGTTGGCTTTAGGTCCAGACTGACAACAGTTAACATTAAAAAGCCACAGTAAATCAAACATAAAGTGAAGTGTGCAGTTACTGATCATTGCTGCAGTGGCCACATTGATGACCCTGGAATGATTTTCACAGACAAGCAAAATGAAACCAGGCATTGAAAGTTTTGAATTATTTGCAAACTAGACAGTGTTTAAACCTGCAGTTATATGTAATAAAGTTCACTAGTGAAACTTTATTACGAGCTACCTGTCAAAAAATATAACCGCCACCTCACTAATGGTTCAAATAAAACACGAACACACAGCGCAAAGAGACAACTATGGAAACTATGAGCCGTCACTACAATATTTCAGTAAGAAGCCTTGTTTTGATCCGCTCCGTTTGCGTGTTTTTTTGTTGTTGTTTTTTTTAATCTAGCTCAATAGAAAAAAATGAGAGAAAGTAGACCTACAAACCTGGTGCATTAAAGCACAATTAGGACCGGACAGGAGTAATGTTACACTCTACAGCAGGCTGAGCAGAGACAACAACTGGTGAGAGAAACATCCACATTTAGTCTTTATTAACTTAAATTATAGTTATGAAGAAATCAGTCAGACTGTTAGATTAATGTGTTCTTTAACTCCCTGTTTACTTTATCTGGGCACCTGTCTGTGTGCACATTTTGACCGTTGCACTAGCAAGACGCAGGACGTGCCTGAGGAGTTATCTGTTGCCTCCAGTACCTCCTCATTTAAAAATAGAAACCAAAATAAGGTGGCAGCTGGCTGGAGAAGATCACTAGATAACAACCTACTTGCTCTTGGCTTTATTTCCAGTAAATATCACAAATAAAACGTGTTTTCTGATAAAAAAAAAAAGTACGAACGTAGGAAGATAACAAGTACTACTAAGTACTACCAGTCTGATCTGGAGCTCACAGCTGATATGTACGTGGTTTGTTTACATGACGGAACAGAAGTGCAGAATTAACGGATTCACTGTGGAGAGAGAGCGTCCGATGCTACGCGATGCGCCGCGATAGTCGGACGCTCGCATCCAGTTAGGACAAGGTGTTAGTTTATAACCTGTTTTTGTGGACATAACAGCATGTGTATGCGTCCGTGCGAGCCTGTGCGCATAAGTGAAAGTATGTATACACCTCTCTGTCAGTTAATTTCTTTCATGAAACATGATAATGTTAAATATACACTTAATAAAGGCTATATGAGGTGAAAAAAATGCCCCCCCCCCTGTCAAAGCTGGTTGCCCGTCCGCCCCTAATACTCTGGCGCCGATGCATATTGCTCACGTGCAGACACACATGGTTATCTTCTAGCCTGGCAATATGATTTATTTCAGCTGTATCAAGGTAGCCCCTTGCCCCAGTTGCACCATCCTTCCATGGATACCCTCCCAGCAGTAGACTCTCTTTTGTGTGCTAAGCCTCCCTCACACTGCTAGGTTTATTGGGAAACTGGCTGGGTTGGCAGCCCCTCAGCTTCCTTGTGAGTTAAGCGAGGTCAGCATGCAACGACCTGCTGATGAGGTGATGGTAAAAAATTACTTGTCCCTGAATTGGAATTTGGTAATTTTACATAGACTAGACATAGCGGCCTCTTGCTAACAGTCTGGTGGGTTTCTTTCAGAGTTTTAGCTTTGTTTTTTATTCTGAATTTACAAGTATTAAGCCAGGAAAGCCACCTCTAGAAAGGGAACTGCTCCACACAACATACACACATACAGATGATTTGGAGCTTTACCTGTAATAGAAATAAAAATGTAGTTTATCTTGACAGTGCCACTAGAGGAAATGCCATAGGGTCATTAAATCAAAAGGTTTTATCCCCCCCTGGAAGCATGAATATTCACACCAAATGTCTGTGACATTTGGCATTCTTGTGACTTGTGGTCACACTAAGCATTGGTCAAGGGACATTTTGAAATGACTGCAAAACAAAGGTCATCAAAATAATTTGTAATCATGGTCTGTAGACAGTCTTACCAAAGTGTATGAAGGTCATAGCCAGCAGTTGTTAAGATATCTGGCTCTGGACCATGGCCCCAAAAACTTACTTTAAGTAAATAACAAGACTAAGAGTCTACAGCCATGCTAGCTGCTAGTGTTGTCAGAAATATCGAAGTATCGATACTGAATATTTGAAACTGTTTCAATACTAATTTTCCCCAGTATCGATACACGGGTACCAGTGGCGGTTTCTGTTCAGTTTTCTCCGTGGTATTGCAAATGGTATTGAATATCGATATTTTTCAAGGTACTTTAACAAAGTCCGAAATTCCAGTATCGTGACAACACTACTAGCTGCTCTGTGAGGCTATACTTAGGCACAGCAGTGCTTTGAGCCTTCTTTTGATTGTGTTAGGCTACATCCCACATTAATACGTTTTAGTTTTATACCAGCATTTTAAAATGAAAACAATCTCCGTCCAGATGAGCGTTTTAGTGCCGTTTCAGAATTAATCGCCGTCGACACTACCAAGCCTGAAAATGTATACACATGACCATTTATGTACACTGGGCATGCGCATGCTGGTGTAAACAGGAAGTAGCGCTGGACACA
The DNA here is from genome assembly GCA_916700685.1 of Adelosebastes latens. Taxonomy (NCBI): domain Eukaryota; kingdom Metazoa; phylum Chordata; class Actinopteri; order Perciformes; family Sebastidae; genus Adelosebastes; species Adelosebastes latens. Next base: position 47,461 of record CAKAKR010044679.1, on the reverse strand, counting down.
GGAATTGATGTAAAGCACTCGAATAATAGCTCGCCTCCTGCGCATGTAGGCAGTAGCAGCTTTGTAAAATGCAGAATTTAACTGCACAAGAGCTGCTAACATAGACAACAGGGTCAGCAACACTTGTAACCCGTTATCCATGTTAACATTAACCACTGGTGGTCGAGGCTGATGTTGTTTGTTTTCTTATGGAAAAGGTTCACATGATGGGGTGTGACGAATCAGGGAAGGAAACGTCATGACTGATCAGACCCAATCAAGAAGCAAATGTGGGTGTCTGCGTCATTGTTTTCAAAGGTCTCCGTTTCTGTCCGTCCAGACCATGGATGTATTAAGAAAACTGGATACAGCGTTGGAGGCGGGCCCCCGTTCATTCCTATGAAAGGTGCTCAGTGGCGCATGATGGCTCGACTTCTGACTGGAAAAGTACCCAGATCTTCCGACGATCTTCTGCATCCATTGGGCCCATAGAGCAGGCGCAGTAGCGTCCGCTCAGTCACATGACTCGGTCACGGGGTCACAACGTCACGTTGTCGTCACGGCTTGCTAACCCCGCCTCCCAGCCCTCGCTCCAGTCCTCGGTCTGGGTCTCATTCACGTGAACGGAGGAAGGGAAATAACTCTGGATTCAGCTATAAGTGCATTTTACAACTTTTAGGACCTAATAATATAAATAAGGGCTATTCAGGTGTTCGTACTGGGAAGTTGATTCACCTAAAAAAAAATGATCCGCTGAGTTACAGATGTCTCTTTCCCAATGTAAGTCTATGGGAAAAAGTATTTTTGGGGCATCACGTGACGGACAAGGAAGTTGCAGTACCACCGTTGGGCCACTACGAAAATTGGGATCTGCTACCGGCGCTCTTCCTGGGGGCTTGGTCCAGACTAAAACTAAAACGGGGTCAGCGTCAAACATCTCCATTTTAGGGGCTTGAAAACGCCAGAGTAGTGTGGGCGCTAGACATAAACGTAGCAAAAGTTATGCGTTTTAAAACAAAAACGTATGTATTGTGGATGTAGCCTTAGTGTTAGATCAGCCACTTGCTTTTCCCAGTTGGTGGCCACTGGGAGATCTGGTCACTGTAAAACTGAATCGACCTTCCTGTAATGTGACTTTGCTGGGTGCAGTAACAGCAGGGCTGGACTACAGTTCAGCTGATACAGCTTTGTTAGGTGTACTGAGACAAACCCATTTAGAGTATGCAAACCTTGTCCACCACGGCTGGAGGATTTAATGAATAGCTTCTTGTTGTGCCCAGTGTTATTCACGTCTATGTATTTGCCTGTCTCAATATCAAAGCACTAGCAGTGTGTGTATTGTGTATTCACCTGCCACATATGTTTTCAAAAAGGGAGTGGTGTTAGAGTAGCAGTGTAAGTACTGAGATAAGAAGGTTTCTCTGTTCCTGTTTTCCATGCGGTATTTCATGTAGCATGCTGGGAGGGTTTTCATATTGATTGTTCGAAGCATGAAAGGATGACATAGAAAGACCACGCTCTCCCTTCCTCAATCTAAGGTGACAGCTTTATTGTCCTTGGCTACTCAGCTAAACTTTTGTCTCTGAACAAGTAGAAGGGACCCCAAAGGAGGAGGGGGGTTGTGCTCCCCTGAAATAATGGGACTCGTTGGTGTGCTTTGGGGCTTATTTCATACTGAAGCACTGCTTTTAACTTTAACACAAAGCTGACACAATTAGGCCAAAGTGAGATTTCCTCCTGATGTGTTGTCAAAAGAAATACTAATCCTCTCGCCCCCTTCTTTCTTCCCTCATTCCCTGTGTTTTCCATTTCCTCAAAAGATTCCTACAGTGAAATAGGTTATCCTTGTCCAGAGGCAATGATATCTGCCGTGAGAAAGTTGCTATCATACTGTGTAATGAAACAGGATAGTAAAGGTTTTTCATGTCCTGCACTTCCTTGCCACATAAGGCTCAGTTCGAGGAATGCAGCTCAGATCATTAAGGTCGCAGTCCTGCGCAACAAGCGGGCATCCAGCTCTCTGCATCACATGATATGTCGGCGGCTCTCCCCGAGTGCCCGTTGTCATTGGCAACCGCTTACAATGGAGCTGTGGAAGGGGTCTCCCCTAATACCATTCATGTGTGTTGTCTGACGCTCAGACAGCAGCTGCCCTCCTCCACGACCACCCGAGGATGTTTTTGTTCTCTGGGTTGTTTTTACTACGGAGAGATTGTACAGAAATTCAAAACATGTGGTCTCTATTCCAAAACCTTTTGCACTTTTTGCATCAAGTGCATCATCAGTTGAAAGCCACCTGAAAAGATCAAACACTTCTGCTTACAAAAAACCCCTATATCAAGCAGAAGCATGTTTTATTTTAGTCTATTATATGTGTAGTCAGTGTTTTGCATTCATTTGAAACAGAAAATTTGCTTTTCACAACCGTATTTATGTGTCTGAATGAATTATGTGTATATCTAAACTGAGATATGTACTTTATGTGTCAACAGGAGATTGTTTTGGTCGAGGGCAGCCGTGTGTTTGAGTCATGGAAAAGCCCTCCCCCTCCCGTCTACATGGAGTTTTTTTTCTTCAATGTGACCAATCTGGATGCATTCCTTGGAGGGGCCAAGCCAGAGGTCAAGCAGGTTGGACCCTACACATACAGGTAAGATGCAAAAGCACATCAATGCAGGCTGCCACAAAGAAAGACACACGTGTCGCACATAAAACTTCTTCATATTCAGATATTTTGTCAAATATGTTATGTTGTTGTATGTGTAGGAGGTGATCTCTGCTTGCACACTTGCCCATTTCCACCACCAGATACTACTGCACTTCATTTGTATTTACTCTGTGTTTACTCTGTCCAAATATGTGTTCTGATATAGTGCCCTCCTACTTCAGTGGCCAAATTTCAAGTGTGATACAGAGACCACAACCAGACTGTGTTGCTGTTTATATTTATCAAGTTTATTGGCTTTTTGGGTTCATGTTTTCTCCTGTCTACAAACTGGGACGGCATCAGCCAAACCACACACCACAAAATTAGGTTTTGGAGAGTAGAAAATAGTTTTGAAAGCATTTTCTACTAGGCTTCTTCTTGCAATGCTGTTGAAATGTGCCCGTTATTTGCTCAGCACCTATGTAAACTGAAAAAGGGACATCAGCTTCTGCTTTTCTGCTTCCTCTCTTGTGGTTTATTACTGTAGGTGACTCTTAGGGGGCGTTCACACCAGCCTTGTTTAGTCCGGTTGAACTGAACCCTGGAGCGTTTACCCCCTTGGTGCGGTTTGTTTGGGTCGGTGTGAACGCAGGAATCAAACCCCGGTGCGGACCAAACAACCGCTCCCTGGTCCGCCTCGAAGGGGTGGTCTCGGTCCGCTGTCAAGTGAACTCTGGAGCGGTTCATCTCTGGTGTGAACACCATTCGAACCAAACACAGGAATTGTACCATTTTATCTGTCATTTCATTGGTTAAAAGAACGTTTCCTTTTTCTATTTTGGTTACTGGTGGTTATTAGCGTATTTGCTATCAAAATATCGAGTAGCAGGGGACAAACCTGGACTCACGACGAAGTGGGACGCCTCCTTCACATATGGGCTGAGGATGATGACAGCGTCTTCCTCGAAATGCCTGTATTAATAAATTATTTATCTATTGTCTCTTTACCTGCCAACTGCCTGACCAATAATCAAATGACATTCCACCAGAGTTTTGTTTACAATTTCTGGACTGTTTGAGTTTTTGTCTTTGTGAACGCAAACAAAACCAGTTGGAAAATTAAATTTATCAACTGTTTGTAAAATTACCCTGAAGATCAGACAGTGATATATGCAGCATGTTGTTACATTTCCGGTCCAGTCCGTCATGTGAGTCCTGAAAAGAAACTTTGTGTAGATTTTGAATCACTTCTAATGCACCCTCTGAAACCCTTAAATAAATATCAAGGTTCACTGCTGAATCATCAAAAAACGGCCACAGTGCACATCGAGATAATCTACCCCTACTTCCTAAATTATATTTAACTGTTCATTTGACCTAATCTCAAACGGATGTTGTGTTGAAAGGAAGAAGTTCTGTGATGAAATTGATATGCAGTGTTAACCTAAATGTATGCGCAATGCTTTTTTGACTTCTTAACTGGTCTGAGATGCTCATTTGTGATAGGAACAATCCTAGAAAGCTTAATGAAAATATTAAAAAAACTTTTTTTTTTTTTGTTGTGTACCAGGGAGTACAGGTATAAGGACAATGTGACCATGGGGGAAAATGACAGGACGGTGTCCGCATACAACACCAAAAGCTTTGTGTTCCTGAGAGAGAAGTCTGTGGGTGACCCAGCTATGGATAGCATCACCACTGTCAACATCCCTGCTTGGGTGAGTCATGAACTAAAGGTCTTAGACAAGTAGAGTAAAGTGGAAATCCAAGTAGGGGAAAGTTGAGTGTGTGTAAGTTTCTTCTGCACTTCTGTTTATTGTTCTCTGAATCCCACCTCAATGCCCTCTACCTCATCCTGCTTTCAATCCATCTCTTCTCCACTCTGCCCCACTCCCACTTCCCGTCTCTAGGCCGTAATGAACAAGGTGAAGGGGACTTTCTTTAGGGCCCCCATGGTGGCACTTTGGATGAATAATCTCGGGACCGGTCTCTTCACTACTCGAACTGTGGATGAATTGCTGTGGGGCTACGAAGATTCCTTGCTGGCCAAAGTCGCTCCCTCAAATCCTGACGTGGAGAAGGTCTTTGGCCTCATGTACAAGGCACGCACAGCTCTAAGGAGGATCTATTGATATGTTTTTGATTAATTTAGAAATCCAGCCACTCTGGAAATCAGTGCAGCAGGTGTTCTCTATGATAAGAAATATGAGGTTTTTTTTAAAACATTTTAATGACTTAAATCTTTGGATCTATTTAGAAAAATGGAAGTAACGACGGGGAATTTGTCTACCACACTGGGAAGCAGAACTACATGGATTATGGCCGTGTCGCAACATGGAAAGGCAAAAGGTAGCGCTGCTGCAGTCTCACACAAACACACACTCCCTCCCTGTCTTCAGCCACTGTAATGAAACTTCACTGGGTAACCTTTGGATTTAAAAAGTTTCGGAAATCTACTGCTCTTTGCCAGTAATAAGGGAGCACTGGCTGGTTTTGTCTGTCTGTCTGTTTGCCTGGGCTGTTGCCCACATTACAAATCACAGGACAGGACATCCTGATACTCTGAACGCCTTAATGGCTTTTTAGTGACCTTTTCTTATCCCATTTTATTGCCCCACTATGCAGTCTCTAATTATGCTTCTCACTCCTGGGAAACCACTCTTTTCAACTGTGATTTTCAGATAAAAACGTTTTTTGTTTATCAAAACATTTTGTTATAATTTAGAGCTTTCAAGATGGAAGTGATAATGGTGTTGACATTGAAAGAAGGGTTGTTGAAAACAACATATCCAGCCAAAAATAACAAAAAAAATGGTCTTTTCTCTGTTTTTGTTCAGAGCTATTGTATAGGCATGCTGCCAAAGTCCGTAAAACACTTTTTGGTCGCTTTGCAGGCAGCATCAATTTCTACATTGAATCAGTGCCTAAAGAGATACATTCTGTATGAATATTATACTTTTTTTAATAGCATAAATGTTCTCTTGATTCAGTTTTAAAAATATATGAAATGCTCATGTTTGTGACAAAATGTTGTTTTGCAGCCAGCTGACATTCTGGACGTCTGACCAAAGCAACAGCATCAATGGATCTGATGGAAGTGCTTTCCATCCCCTGCTGAACAAGAACGAACGCATTTACATCTTCACTCCAGACCTCTGCAGGTACAGTTCAGCATCAAACTGCCTTCCTGCAGCCCACTGCTCCCATGTGGCATCATTTTAAAATATGTAAATCACCACGCTGAGTCATTGTTATTATTTATTATTCTTACAAGTGAGTGTAGTGTTACAGAAATTTCTTAGTAGTAATATTAATCTGTTTTGGCATGGCTCTATGGATGCCAGTCTGACGATAGATCGCTTAGTCCACCACTTTGGTCCAGACTGAAATAACAACTATAGGATGAATTCCCATGAAATTTACTACAGATACCCATTGTGCAGGGAGGATGAATCCTAATGATGTTGGTGAAGCTGAGACTTTTCTTCTAGCGTTACCAGCAGGTCAAAATTTGAATTTTTGCAGTACTTTGCATTATGACTAAATACCTGTGAAACTAGTGACATTCCCATCAGCCTTGGTTGTTCACATAAAACGTAACAGAAGTAGCTTTGTTAAGAATGAAAAAAGAGCTAGAGAGAGAAGTTCAAACCTCATTTCTCGCCTTCACACAAGTGGCCAATCATGGCGTGAAGTGGGTTTAAAAGTTACACAAATGATCGGACACAGCCCCCCCCCCCCCCCTAATCTGATGTTGGAAAAGTGTGGAGGAAGGTTGTTTCCGAAGCTATTTGACCAGCAATAAAGCAGCTGTGAATAAGCATAGTGGCAGCTTAAGTACAGCCTCCGCTAGCATGGACTCTTATCTTGTTGTCAGTTAGATATGAGGGAACCATTCATCTGACTCAAGAACAAAGATAAACTTATGTTAGTTCTTTCATATCAGGTTTTGCATCCTCCCATTTGTTCCCAGTGGACCATTGTGTCCCATATATGATACTTTACCTGCGGACGTAGTGGTTATAATGAAGCAATGTCTAATTCTGGGACATGACATGGCCTGAAAATGTTGGACTCAACTCACCACACAGCAGGACACAGGCTTTCATATCTGGTGTGGAAATAAAGTTCACAGGCCTTGGATCCAATGGATCGTTATAATAACATCCTGATCACTTACAAACAGCACCACAGGTGCCGTCTGTTTTCCCACCAAGGCTTTAATGCCTATACTGTGTGTGTTTTTTTGAAAGACTAACATGGCAGTTTCCAGGAAGCGTTTTATGGAAAGGCTTACATGAAGAGAAATGTTGGTCTGGAGTGTAATGGGGATGGAAGCTGGGTGAGCGAGGAAGGGGAAGGAAAATCGTGGGAGTGAGAATGAAAAATCCTAAAAGGATTTTATAGTTGTTGACAAGTATTGAATTTGTGCTATTCTCAGTATTGGGAAAGAACATTTGTTTCTGTTCTTGACCAGCTGGAACAAACAAGAGTAATCATGCTTTCGTTGTGAAATGGGCTTTATGCATCTGGCCAATTTTTCATCTTACTTCTCAGAAATGCCTCCCAGACATGTTCACTACTAATGCTCGTAAAGGACACTCAGATGTCTGGAGAATCAGGATGCTATTGAAAGCTTGAAGAATGTTAAAGAGAATCGCCTGCCTCTCACACAGTGACTACCTGATGAGTAGTTCCTTGGGGATTTTAATTTCGCAAATGCTACGCCTTAATGCTGACTTCACCCTTCTTCTGCCCTTGCTGATGACGAGAGCTTCTAATTTAGAAAATAACCTTGACCTAAAAGAAACACACATTGCTTTAGACATCCTCCCCTTTTTGTTGAGCGTGGAAAGAATCTGTTGATCGGCATGGTTGTACCTTTGACTGTAATTGGATGTGTGTCAAAAACCCCTCTCCCAAATGTTTACACTTTCACCTACTTAGTCATTGCCTGGTGGTTTCATCATGGCTGTCTCTGCTATTGTGACTAAAGGGAAGGCTCCCTCCCTGTTTCCTGTACCCTGTTACCATAATTTGAAGAGGAAATGTTCCATTAAGTTATATGTGTTAACCTTTCACACAGTTTGGCTCAAGTGTTTTCAGCCTAAAACACCAGTAAGAGTAGCTCAACACCACTTTGTCTTAAAACATGTGTTTAGCTAATCAACATCTGGGACTGAAGTGATAGAATTCCCATCTGTGACCTGACAGGGTAGTAGTGACCCTTTGGTCCAGCAACTGACAGCTTAGCTACAAAAACCTCAGTATTTTGACAAATTGCAAGCAGGTGTCATTGTTCAAATACCAACTTGCCTTTTGTCATACGTTAATCTTTCCTCTAAGCTATGATCCTTCATTTAAAATACTTGATTTGACTTAAAAAGGACCTGTTATGCTCATTTTCAGGTGCATACTTGTATTTTGGGTTTCTACTAGAACATGTTTACATGCTTTAATGTTCAAAAAAGGCTTTATTTTTCTCTATCAGCTGTGCTGCAGCACCTCTTTTCACCCTCTGTCTGAACGCTCTGTTTGAGCTTCTGCCCCAGTCTGCTCTGATTGGTCAGCTGGCCCACTCTTTTGTGATTGGTCAACCAAACCAAACTCTTCAGACTCCGCTGTTAGCTTATTTCCATCGTGGTCCTGGCCGCCCCAAACCATGACACCAACAAAGACTGCTGTGCTTCTTCTATATTACAAACTTAAGAGAAAGTTATAGCATGAAGATTTAATTATTGTAGATATTAGTCATTATACAAATTGTACATTTTTACTAAAATAAAAAGTACATTCCCCCCATCTCTCCTCTTTGTATTCGCTTTCAACGTTTCTACGCCTGTAATACAGTCTCACATCATCTCATCAAATTTTGGCCCCAACACATTGAAGGGATTTAGATACAATCCCTTCAATGTTTTAACATATCTTAGCTTAGTTTATTTGAAATTAATTCCCACTGTAACAGTCTCTCATGCCCAGCAGTACAAGGCAGATGCTTTCACAGTCCTGTTCCAGTGAGGAAACACATAAGGCTTTTTACTTGGCTTCTCTCACAAAGGTCAAGGGAAAGGTCGTACAGTATTGTTGCACGATCGGTGGGCTGAGTAGCTAAGGGCCGCATCCTCCCGGCCAGTTGGCAGACACTGTATAGACTCCTTTGTTCTCACTGAGAATCGTCGTGATTCCCTAGAAGAACAGAACTGCAGATACATAGAACGAGGATGAACTGCTCACAGGAACGTCATTCTCTTAGAAGCTGGTAAAGTCAATATAAATCCTCCAGCTTCTCTATTGAAATTGAAAGTCCTTTTTTAATTATTATTTTCTAAGGTAAGAGGAGAATTATTGAGAATATTTATTTAGATTTATTTATGAGGGCTGCCCCCTCTTAGTCGATTAGTCGACTAATATGTCGTTTTGGTCTTAGTCGAAAAAGATTTCTTTAGTCGATTATTCATTTTTTATGCTTTTTCATGCTGAATGACTTATTTCCAAGAGACTTATGAGCACATCTCTGGTAAACACAAGATTTAAAGTGATGCTTTTGTGTGATTCTTTGTGGAGAAACTCAGTTTTACAAATCCTGTCGATTAAATCAACTAATCGATTAGTTGACTAAGAATTTCTTTGGTCAAGGACAGCTCTAGTATTTATTCTGTGCAGAAAACAAACTTTGTTAAATGTAATGACTTATTAGGGAAAAACAGCATTTGGTGACTTCAGACTTAGCGAAGCAGCACTCAGCTAAGCGTGTTTGTGTGCGCCTACCCGGATGGTTTTAATATAAAGGGACCAGACTTGTAGAAATATTATTACATAATACGTTCTTGCTTTACTCTCTAGGTCGATCCACATGGAGTTTGAGAAAGACGTAGAGGTGAAAGGAATCCCAGCCTACCGCTTCACACCACCGCGCTCTGTTTTTGCCAGCAAAGAGGAGAACCCAGCCAACGAGGGTTTCTGCGTCACCCCAAAAGAGTGCCTGGGAACTGGCCTTCTTAAAATCAGTCCCTGTCGGAAAGGTAAATGACATCTTGTGCAACGTATTTTCCTCATCAACGCTTTGCACTTTCACATGCCTCTCCTTTCACACTCAATGCGTTCTGCACCCACTCATTTCTTTAATTAGCTGTGCATCCTATACAAAGCCTCTGCGCTTACACTCTGACGTGGGCCTTTATAGTAAACACATACCTTTACTTTGAAAGATAAGATCTTTGCTTTTTGTTGCCCTGTTCTTAAATCTTTCTACCCAGCCCAATTCAACTTTTTTTTAAAAATTCTTATATAAGTCAAGTCCTCTTTTTATTTTCCTTCCTACTATCACCAGCACTAATACCCCTCTAAGTGACCCATGTGACACAGCTCTTCAGCCCTCTCCACACCTCAGGTGCCATCTGACCTTGACTGACCCAGTAGCTGAGGGGGCGGTAATCCATGTCACCTGATTCTGGCCTTGAATATGACCAGGCCTTAGTGCCTGTGTTCACTGACCAAATTATTATATTATCATTCCCTGTGAAAGAAAAATACCAGTGTTTCTCACACAAATGGACATCTTTTCTTCTTTTTCTTGTGTCAAAGTTACATTATTGCTATGAGGTAATACATTTGAGAGCAGACTGATTTGATACAGTAGGTACATGCTGCTTATTGCAGAAGGAAAGACAAAGAAAAAAAAAGACATGATGTTATTTGCTGTGAAGGATTAGTGTTTGCAAGATTTTCATAGCGTACTGAGATGAATGGAAACTTAAGGGCTGCCGTCCACATGAATGTTAAGCATACACAACAGCCCAATAGAAAAATCAAAGCACTTTGAAGTCATGGTACAAATTTAATTTCACTCTACTCAGGTGAGGAGGATTGAAAAGAGTGCAAAGAGAGTCAGGTGTTGAGGAGTGAGCACTCATAATACCAATACAAATATGTGTGTGTGTGTGTGTGTGTGTGTGTGTGTGTGTGTGTGTGTGTGTGCGCGCGTGTGTTTGCGCTACAATGACCTTGTTGGTTGTCACGGGAACAGCCTCTCAGGTGACTGCGGGTGTCCAATGTTTTTGTCAGACATGTGTTGCCAAACATAAGGGCAGGAAAACTGTCACCTCTGCCCCACTTCATCAGCACCTCTGACGGTGCCACCGACTGACTTTGTTGTTGCTGCCGAGACACAGACAGAATGACTTTGTCCACAGGTGGAACCTGAACAAGTGTTTTTAACATAACCTTATATATAACCAAGGCCATATTGTAGGAACGCGGTGCCTCCTGTTTACAATGTGAGGAAGGAACTTAACAAGAGTAGAACAAGATTCTTTATCTAGATATTAGACGCAGCCCTTAATTTGTTCTACAAACGGGGTTGTGGCCCATTTGTTTACCTATTGTTTATTTTCATCTGAAGTTTGACCCTGAGTAACATGCTGCGTGTCCTGCGACAGAGGTCTGATTGTATCTCAACACCTCCTCTTGAGGACTCTTCCCAAATGTTCTGCTGTTTGTGATGTCCTGATTAGATCATACATCAAACAGCAGGAAATGTGATATCTGGGAAGAATGTTGTTGTTTTCTATGCTGCTGCTTTTATGTTGCATCATCTTGATGTTGTACATTGTTTTGAACAAGAAGAGCACATAATCATGATCAGAGTCAGATTTATTTGCCGTGTACGTGTGCACATACAGGGGAATTTGACTCACGTACTTACACAGAAATAGAAATAACAGCAGGGGACAAGGACAACAAAGCTAGAATAGACGACTGTTATGTACCGTATGTGAAAAAAATGGTGTATAGATCATATATATAGTTTATATAGTATATTAATATATACAGTATATACTGTATATATACAACGTCTATATTAGGGCTGTCAATCGATTAAAATATTGAATCACGATTGTAATGTATGTATATATTTATTACTGGAAATCAATTAACAACACAAAACAATGACAAATATTGTCCAGAAACCCTCACAGGTACTGCATTTAACATAAAAAATATGCTTGAATCATAATATGGCAAACTGCAGCCCAACAGGCAACAACAGCTGTCAGTGTGTCAGTGTGCTGACTTGACTATGACTTGCCCCAAAACTGCATGTGATTATCATAAAGTGAACATGTCTGTAAAGGGGAGACTCGTGGGTACCACTAGAGCCCATTTACATTCACATATCTTGAGGTCAGAGGTCAAGGGACCCCTTTGAAAATGGCCATGCAAATTTTTCCTCGCCAAAATATATCGTAAGTTTGGAGCGTTATTTAGCCTCCTTCGCTCCTTAGCCTCCAAAAAATGAGCCCGCTACAACTTAAAAATCACAAGTTGCGCTAATGCATTAAATAAATAAGTGGCGTTAAAATGAATTTGCGTTAACGCGTTATTATCCCTAGTCTATATACAAGTCAAGTGTTCTGTAAGTTGTAAACAGTACAAATAGTGCAAAGAAATAGATATTGAAAGGATATACATGGACTGGATGATTACGTACAGTATGTCCATGTAAAGATTAGGGATGCACCGATACTGGATCGGATATCAGGCCGATACTGATTCAAATAGCTGGATCTGGTATCGGTGACAATGGGGCCGATCTATTCAATTACATTCTATGTTTATATACATTATATGCTGGAATTTTAATTCCATAGTTTTCCAAGTGAATATGTCTATATACTGTATGTACATCGTGTAGGATTCATATTGATGGTGACAGGTGATATGTACATATTTAAAAACAATAATATAGAAACTACGTTATTACTTACTTATGCAGGTTCCCTTTACAGAGCAGATGCTCTGATTTGACATTAGATGTCCTTGCTGCACAAATTAGCATATTAATTAGAAAAGACTGATATTTTCCTTTAACTAACTCCTTTATGATACACTGTCGAGGTCATTTTAATGTCGCCTGTGTGTTATGTGATTATGTGTATGTTGACATAAACATACTTTAATTAATTAATGGCCAAATGAATGAATAAAACCTTGGTATGGAGTCATGTGGCAGCTAATTATGTTTCTCAGTCTCATTAAACCCTAATTAGAGATGGGGCAACATTGTCACAGAAAATGAAGCGCACAATTTGTCATAGTTGACATTTACTCCACTTATTAAAGCAGCGAAAGGAGAACTTCTTTCGTTGTGACTCATTCATTTTACAGTAGAAAGACATCATTAATTGTTGCTTTGCTCCGCTTAATGTTGTCTTTCCTTATTGTCTCTCGCCTGAATCCTCTCCTCTCCTCACATAGGTGTCCCAGTGGTTGCCTCCTTTCCACATTTTTACCTGGGAGAGGACAAATATGTGGCTGCCATTGAAGGACTGTCCCCTCAAAGAGAGCATCACCAAACGTTCCTAGACCTTAACCCGGTAAGCCACCAGGCCACAGTTCTTCAGCCTCAAATCCAGCATGGAAGTATGTAGAAGCAAAGGTATTCATCGAACTGTGTTGGAAGGAACGCCATGCTACATAAAGATATACTGCTGCACCACCTAGTGGCATTTACGTAATGGTACAGAAGAAGAACAACATCCCCATTCTACTCCTCAAACGGTGTTACAGACACTGGTGGAAGAAGCACTTAGATCCTAATAATACCACACTCTGAAAATACTCTGTTACAAGTAAAAGTCCTGCATTCAAAACTCTACTTGAGTAAAAGTACTTAAGTATTACAAGCAAAATGTACTTAAAGTATCAAAAGTAAAAGTACTCGGCTCCTTTCATAGTGTTTAATTATGGAGCCTTCAAGGTCCCCAAACATTATATATTTTTTAATCTTATGCACACAAGATAAATTATTGTTTGTACTTAGTTACATTCCACCACTGGTCATAATTTTGTTGTCTGTTTCTGGTGATATAATGCTTTACTTTACACTATTAACACTATATTTTATTGATTTTTTTGCTTGCAGACCACTGGAGTAATTTTACGTGCAAACAAGAGAGCACAGATAAACATCATGATCGGCAAAGTTACTGGATTCCCGTGAGTATCTCCATCTAAACACAAGCTAAACACTATTATTCCACTGTACCAATGAATGTGTGTCTGTACTGTATATGACTGTGTGACACTCTTCTCATTGTGTTTACGACAGGATTACTAAAGGCCTGAATGACACAATCTTTCCCGTCATGTTCATCAACGAGGTAAAGAACATTGAAGAAATGCTGACACTCACATTAGCCTCGGAGTTAGTGGATCATCGTGAAAATATTATACACAAAATCCTTCATGTTTTTCCTGTTTTTCTCGATTCCAAAATTAATGTAGCGTTTAAAAAAGAAACCCCTTTGTTAAGGAGGCTCATAAACTGATTCAATTTTGGTGGTCAAAGGTCACCGTGACCTCACTAAACTCGTTTTTGGCCGTAACTCAAGAATTCATACGCTCACTAGAATGACACTTGGAGAGCGCAGACCTCCGCCAAGGTGCGTGACTTTAAAAACAGATCACAGCTCACAGCTGGCGGTGCCGTGAGGTGGTCGGCTTATTGTTAACACGGTGTGTTTCCGTGTAACGTATCGGCAGATGCCTCTCTCATTCAGCAGCCTTGTTATGTCTGTATAACGTTACACTACGTTGTCTCTCATCCCGTCATCTACCGCTTTTTTCTTTCTCATCGTGGACGGACAGCAGCTCCTGCACCGCAATGTCTCGCCACACATCCACACACGTATCTCTCTGCTCTCAGAAGGAGGCGGGGTTCTTGTTTCATGTATAGGGAACCAAATTTGGACAGCACAAATCAGGACTAAAACACGAGAAAGTATTATATACGAGATGCTAAACCAGTCGCTAGTAATAAATAAAGTTTCCTTTCCATAATGTAACTTTCGCATTGTCTTTTAATACGCAGAGTGTGGTGATTGATGATGTGTCTGCAGCGAGAGTACAGAAGCTGCTGCTGATTTCCACTGTAGTGTCCAACTTCCCGCTCATTATTGTGGGACTGGGCGCCATTATGCTCGCAGTCCTCATCATCCTTCTGGTCAAGGCCCGCAAACAGACGGTATGTCAGCTCTTCTTGCCTGATTTGATTCTAACAGCTCACAATTTGCTTGCTTTGTCCCAATAAGTAATTGTCGTTAATTTTTGTGTAATTCGTTCAGTTGCTTAACCACACACTAATTGCACTGTGGGTGTGTTTATCACTGTGTGTCTCTGTGCAGAATGAAGTTAAACGCACTGTGTTTACCAAGCCTCTCTATGCTGTAAGTCTTTATGGTTGTTTTGCTGCTTTGTTTGACTTTCTGTGTTGTGTTTGCAAGCTTACTATATTCAGTACTTATTGTCCATATGCATCTTTAATCTCATTTCTCAGTATGCAGTTAGATGACTTTCACCCCTCCAGAAATAATTCTGGTGTTGTCCCGTTAACATATTGTCTGTTCTTAACATATTAACTAGGGTTGTCAAAGCTAACGCGATAATAACGAGTCAACGCGAATTGTCATTTTTAAGTTGTAGCGGGCTTTAAAGCTAGAGTGAAGATACTGGCATCATATGAAACTAAAAAAAACGGAGGAATCCATCGGTACCAACCATGTCATACTAGCTTGTCGCAAAGGAGGTTAAATAACGCTCCAAACTTGCGCTAAATTTTGGCGAGGAAAAACTGGCCTAGCCATTTTCAAAGGGGTCCCTTGACCTCTGACCTCAAGATATGTGAATGAAAATGGGTTCTATGGGTACCCACGAGTCTCCTCTTTACAGACATGCCCACTTTATGATAATCACATGCAGCAGGAAAGTCATAGTCAAGTCAGTAGCTGTCTGCTTTTAAGAAAACGTGTGATTAATTTGCGATTAATCGCAATTAACTATTTTAATTGATTGACAACCCTAATATTAACATGATTTAGTAAAACTAAATGTCTATTTAAGTAATGTAAAAATGTCAATGGCAATGTGAGATGACGCGTTCAAGGACACCAACCCTTTTTGGTTACAGTATAACTGTACAAAGTAAGATGATTTTTACTTTTTATCAATTGACTCTATTAAAACCATACATGTATTTTGTTCTCCAAGATACATAATCATTTCATCGTTCAATATCAATGAATAAGACAAAGAACATGCCATAACATAATCATAAATCCCAAAGCAATATTTTTATGTGAGAGGAAAGAAAAAAATAGAAAGAGAAGAAAAGAAAAAAATAATATACATTTTTTTGTAAATAATAGCAAGGAGAAACAGCCTAACACACACAAAATATTAATATTTAAAAAAATATATATTATTTTTATTAATTATTATTATTATTATGGTATGTGAGGGGAAAATCCTTTGAAATGTGTTAAAATGATAATCATGATCATAAAGAAAGTTTATAATATGTTTCTTTATCCTCAATCTGCCACTACAGACCACCACTGAAGAGGACGCCTCTTACTCTCCAGTCAGTGCCATGGAAAAGGAAGATCCTCAAAATGGAACCTATATTGGTTTGACACCTAAAGGGGACCCACAAGCTTGAGGAGGGAGGGAATGGTCAGACGGGGGCTAAATACATCAACAACCCTCAGAATTAAAAATAGGGATTTGGGTTTTCAGGAGAGAGAGAGAAGAATTGTCAATATCTCCTTTATGATTGGAAATCTTCGGGGGTCAAGGGGTCGATGAGGGGAACATGTTTTTAGTCTCAAACATACTGTACTGTATGTTCTTAATTTTAGCCTTGGAGAGCTACCTAAAGTCCAGGTCTATTCCCCAGAAAAAGTTTGACATTCATTCGAAAACAGTGTGTCGAGGGCTACTTTGCTGTTTGGTTAAATCAGTTGCTGAAAGCTACGATTCTCTAATGAGTAGAGATGGAGATTGCACTTTGTGGTGGTCCTAAACAAACAAAACACACCCTTTATAAACCTTATAGTGCTGTGGCCTCACCTCATTCTCTGTTTGCCTAGATTGTGCCTTCGGATTTTAGCGACTGACGGGGCATAGAGGGTGATTTGGGACCATAAAGTCCATAAAATGTGAGTTTTTTTAGATATACGCCACTCTCAGGGGGCCTCTGCTTAGATACTATCAAACACTATTAAAGAAGGGGAGAGAAGCAAAACATACGGCAAGTCTTCTCCTTGTGAAGAATTTTAAATCAATTCAGTATTATACTATGTTTTATTCGCATTTCAAACTAAATGTTACATAACCTTTTCATGGCTTATTATTGTTTTCTATTCATGCACTGTATTTAGAGGGATATCTGTGAACATCATTAGCACCGCACCGGAGAAACCGTCAGAGTATATTTTTGTATATATACAGTGTAAGGTGTGTTGAACTGTTTACATTCCTCTCAGTGTGTGATTGGAATGAATATCAGACAAAACACTGTATATTTTGGATATTTTAATTTTTGTAAAATAAGAAATCCTCATTTCTTTTTGTAAATGTTAATGTAGAAATGTGTGAATGAGGAACATGCTAAGTTAGAGCTTCACAGCTGTCTTCTACAATGAGCAACACCTTTATCAGCCGACTGAAGCCCTGAATATGAAAAACAATGATTCATAAAGTACTGAATTTGTATGTTGACAGTATTTCTGCCCTGTATAACTGCTTACATTAACTAACCACTATATCAAAATGTAATTCACCTTATTATAATTTCAAAATGTGATTTTTGATGCTGTTGTTGAATGCCTTATTAGCATTGTTGGTGCTGAATATGATAGTTTGTGAAAGACTTAATATCAGGTGTCCAGCCGCCGCAACTCAAAACTCATTGAGGTTCAATATGAAGAAACACTGTAGTTGTGCCTTGAAAAGAATCAATGTTACTGAAGTTGTTTTGCCTTTTATAGTTTTCACATATTTTGTGAAAATAACGCCATGTCACACCAACAAATCTACTCTCAAGAGCATATCGTTTTCTTCCAGATACCAAACAAAACTGAGCATGAAACTGCTAGAAGATTTTGACAGGGTCAAACTGCACTTTCTCACTCAAAGCTGGTGAAAATATTTGATTTCAGGTGCCATTTAATGCAATATAGAAAATGCTGCAGCATTACTACATTTGAACTGTGTTGAGCCCAGCTTTTATTACTGCTCTTATTCTTAGTTGCATCTTAAGGATGAATGAGTTACTTCATGCCGCGCCGTCATTACATGCACTGTAATAATCAGCAATAAATACACTATATCAGACAATAGCAAAGAAGCTGTAACAAGTTTAGAGATTTCTGCTTCCTCATTTGATTTTACTATTTGTTTTTGATGTAATCAGTTGTGTACAATAAGAAAACCTAGTGAAAATAGAAGAAATGCATAATGTAGTTTCATCATAAATTCATGATAGGGTGAATGAATGGATAAAGCAATCTTTTTTTTCATGCAAAAGATACAGTATTACACACTACTAGTGTTGTGGTTAAAAAGAATAAATTATTTTGTTGCGTTGGTAAAACCAAAACACAGAAAGCACCATATGGACTGCACACTGGGCTACGTATACTTTAATAAAAGATGTATACTTTCTGAAATGATCGTTACTGCTATAACCACTTCTAATTGTCAGTTTGTTTTGAAACGCTGCCTGTTAGTACTGTTTTTACTGTGTACACAAAAATAAAAAGTAGTTTCAATAAATATGTCTTTTCATCATTTAAGCCTGTTTGACAGTATGTGGTTCGAAAGAAAGTTTTTTTATTTAAGTAATTTCTCAAGAAAATTTCTCAAATTGCACCAGTGTATAAATATGTACAGTATAAGTTGTTATAAAACAATATAAAGCCCTGCATCATGTAATGTGCTAAGAAAGTGTACATTTCCCAGAAGTGTATGTTAACATGGCTGCATTGATGCTAACTTAACAAATTTAATATTTCTGTGCTTCACAGCAGTGATTTAATGTTAATCCCTTAAATCTTGTCAACACAATATGGGTAATACAAAGGAAAACTCTATTTGGATGTTGTTCTTTTGCCCTATGTGTACAAAATAATCCCCAACAAAATACTCTGCATAACATTAAATAATTATAATAAATATTGTGTATTTGTCATGTTATTTTTATACACTGCCCACCCGTAGTGACTTAAGTACACATCAATAAAAGTTCAATACAGTAGTTCCGATTTTTCATTACAAAAAAAACTGTAAATATATTTCACAGTATAAAAATAATATAACAAATAAAATAAATTATACAAAAAATATAATGTAAGGAAAGGAAAAGATGAACAAACAACATCTGTGTCTGTTAAACAATTGGAATAAATTTGAAATGTCTAAATAATCTAATTGTTTTTGCCAATTTTGAATTTTGGAGTTGTCAATCATAGTCAAATATGTATAATAATACTAAGGAAAACACTATTGGGATGTTGTTCTTTTCATTTATGTGTACAAAATAATCTCTAAAAATAATCTGTGTAACATTAAATAATTACACTAAATATCGTGAATTTGTCATGTTATTTTTGTTTATGGCTAATCATTGTCATGACTACACACTGTCCTCCCATAGTGACCACAATTAAGTACCGCTCTGTGTATGTTGAACGTTTTATTTTGAAATGATTTACCGGAAGTATGAGTAGGCCATAATATTTATATTGACTAATTTAACAGTTCCTTGCTGTCACCACTAGAGGGCAGCACATGTGTGATTTTAAATACACATCAGTAACAGTTCAATACAGTAGTTACATAAACATGTTCAGATTTTTCATTGCAAATTTCACAGTATACAAATAATATAACAAATAAATAAATTATACAAAAAATAAAATGTAAGGAAAGGAAAAGATGAACAAAAAAAAACAATCTGTGTCTGTTAAACAATTGGAATAAATTTTAAAAGTCTAAATAATCTAATTGTTTTTGACAACTTGGAATTTTTGAGTTGTTAATCATAGTCAAATATGTTTTAAAATCAGAATCTTTAAAACTATAAAAGGAGGGTATTCTTTTAAGCCATTATCATTCTATGGATGTAATCTTTTGCTAAGATATTAATCAAATTAATTATGTAAATTTAATATGCTGAAAAACTGGGATTGTTAAAAGTGAGTAATATCTAAATTTTTTTAATATATATTTTTCAAAATGTTATTCTACAGGACATAATAATGTAGGACAGATAATAATAAACTATACTAATTTTTAACAGTCTCTTCTGCACTATATTTACGTTTTTTAAAAGTCGTGTATCACAGCTGTTACCCTGCACTATATTCAGTTTTAACAGTTTTCTTCATCTCCTTGTATTTTTATATCTGGTATATGTTTTTGTACTTTGTACTTTGCACTACTAACTTTTTTACTGCCCTTTTACTAACATGTTTTGCACTATGGAACTGTGATCCTGGAAAATTGAATTTCTCTCGGGATCATTAGAGTTACTATCTATCTATCTATCTATCTAATACACAGGTCATCTTTTTACTTTGTAAAACCGGCACGCATTCTGTTTTGCCTTTTACTTTAGATTTAATTTTGTGTAAATCACCTTGCATCTTCTTGTCAACACAATATGGGAAATACAAAGTGACCATGATTAAGTACCGCTCTGTGTATGTTGAAAGTTTTATTTTGAAATGATTTATCGGAAGTGTGCTATAATATCTGCATTGACGCTATTTTGACTAATTTGACAGTTCCTCGCTGTCACCACTAGAGGGCAGCAACCGCGCTGCTGAGCCGTTACGTCGTTATGACAACTGCCGTACCTCCAGAAGAAGAAGAAGAAGAAGAAGAAGAAGAGGAGCTTCCTCTGTCTGATGAACAGTCAACATGGCGTTCAGTTTCGGCGGCGCCGCGAATAACCCAGCAGCAAGTAAGGACACTTTTAATGTACTTTGGGAGTATTTTAATGAGGCTGGAAACGTATTATTTATTAACTTATCACACTGACACAATAACGTTACTTTTGTGTGTATACATTACTAACAAAACGGTATCAACTGACTGTTAGCTTCGACTGCTATCCAAGCTAACGTCATGACGGTTAGATTAACGTCACGTTACCAGGACAACGATACACTTAACATGCTTTCTAACGTTACATATATAACGTTATGTGATTACTTTAATGTTAGTTAACGTACATTAACGTACATTACTGTGTGTGTACTGTTATGCTGTAGCTAGCTAGCCCTTTGCTAACGTTAGCTGTTATGCTAGTCCAGGAGTCAGCAACCTTTACTATCAAAAGAGACATTTTAGGTTATAAAAAATAATAATAATCTGTCTGGAGCCACGAAACATTTGCAGTGAGGTATGGGGCCACATTGAGGGGAAAAAAACATTGAGATTACGAGAATAAAGTTACAACTCTACGAGAAAAAGTCATAATATTACGAAAATGAAGTCATAACTTTAGGAGAAAAAAAGTGGTAATATTACGGGAATAAAGTCATAACTTTACGAGAATAAAGTCATAACTTTACGAGAAAAAAAGTTATAACTTTACGAGAAAAAAAGTTATAACTTTACGAAACAAAAAGTCGTAATATTACCAGAATAAAGTTACAACTTTACGAGAAAAAGTCATAATATAACGAGAATAAAGTTACAACTTTGCGAGAAAAAGTCATAATATTACGAGAAAAAAAGTCGTAATATTACCAGAATAAAGTTACAACTTTACGAGAAAAAGTCGCAATATTACGAGAATAAAGTCATAACTTTACAAGAAAAAAAGTCGTAATATTACGAGAATAAAGTCATAACTTTAGGAGAAAAAAGTCATAATATTACGAAAATAAAGTCATAACTTTAGGAGAAAAAAAGTCGTAATATTACCAGAATAAAGTTACAACTTTACGAGAAAAAGTCATATTCCGAGAATAAAGTCATAATTTAAAGAGAAAAAAAGTCGTAATATTACCAGAATAAAGTTACAACTTTACAAGAAAAAGTCGCAATATTACCAGAATAAAGTCATAACTTTACAAGAAAAAAAGTCGTAATATTACGAGAATAAAGTCATAACTTTAGGAGAAAAAAGTCATAATATTACGAAAATAAAGTCATAACTTTAGGAGAAAAAAGTCATAATATTACGAGAATAAAGTCATAGCTTTACAAGAATAAAGTCATAACTTTATGAGAAAAAAAGTCATAACTTTACGAGAAAAAATGTCGTAATATTACAAGAATAAAGTCATAACTTTACGAGAAAAAAAGTCGTAATATTACCAGAATAAAGTTACAACTTTACGAGAAAAAGTCATAATATAACGAGAATAAAGTTACAACTTTGCGAGAAAAAGTCATAATATTACGAGAAAAAAGTGGTAATATTACGAGAATAAAGTCATATCTTTACGAGAAAAAATGTCGTAATATAACGAGAATAAAGTCATAATTTTACGAGAAAAAAGTCGTAATATTACGAGAATAAAGTCATAATTTTACAAGAAAAAAAGTCGTAATATAACGAGAATAAAGTCATAATTTTACGAGAAAAAAAATCGTAATATTACCAGAATAAAGTTACAACTTTACAAGAAAAAGTCATAATATTCCGAGAATAAAGTCATATCTTTACGAGAAAAAAGTGGTAATATTACGAGAATAAAGTCATAACTTTACGAGAAAAAAAGTCGTAATATAACGAGAATAAAGTCATAATTTTACGAGAAAAAAAATCGTAATATTACCAGAATAAAGTTACAACTTTACAAGAAAAAGTCATAATATTCCGAGAATAAAGTCATAATTTAAAGAGAAAAAAAGTCGTAATATTACCAGAATAAAGTTACAACTTTACGAGAAAAAGTCATAACATAACGAGAAAGAAAGTGGTAATATTACGAGAATAAAGTCATAACTTTACGAGAAAAAAAGTCGTAATATAACGAGAATAAAGTCATAATTTTACGAGAATAAAGTCATAACTTTACGAGAAAAAAAGTCGTAATATAACGAGAATAAAGTCATAATTTTACGAGAAAAAAGTGGTAATATTACGAGAATAAAGTCATAACTTTACAAGAAAAAAAGTCGTAATATTACGAGAATAAAGTCATAACTTTAGGAGAAAAAAGTCGTAATATTACCAGAATAAAGTTACAACTTTACGAGAAAAAGTCATAATATTGCGAGAAAAAAAGTGGTAATATTACGAGAATAAAGTCATAACTTTACAAGAAAAAAAGTCGTAATGTTACCAGAATAAAGTTACAACTTTACGAGAAAAAGTCATAATATTACGAGAATAAATTCATAACTTAAAGAGAAAAAAAGTCGTAATATTACCAGAATAAAGTCACAACTTTAAGAGAAAAAGTCATAATATTACGAGAAAAAAAGTGGTAATATTACGAGAATAAAGTCATAACTTTACGAGAAAAAAAGTCGTAATATAACGAGAATAAAGTCATAATTTTACGAGAAAAAAAGTCGTAATATTACGAGATTAAAGTCATAACTTTATGAGAAAAGTCATATGAGAATAAAGTCATAACTTTACGAGAAAAAAAGTTGTAATATTACGAGATTAAAGTCATAACTTTACGAGAAAAAAAGTCATATGAGAATAAAGTCATAACTTTACAAGAAAAAAAGTGGTAATATAACGAGAATAAAGTCATAACTTTACGAGAAAAAAAGAAAAATGACACGTAAAATTACTAGTACTATACATATATATACTAATATTATGACTTTATTCTCATAATACTAGGACTTATTTCTCTTAAACTTCTGACTTTATCTCATAATATTACGACTTTTATTCTCGAAATCTCAGATTTATTTATTTTTTCCTCAATGTGGCCCTAATACTCCGTCGTACCATAGACCTACAACAATGATGAATAATAATGAAAATGTAAACAAAAAAACTGTTATCGATTTCCACAAATTTTAAAAAAAAATCCACAGGGAGCCACTGGAGAGGAGCTAAAAGAGCCGCATGTGGCTCCGGGGCAGCAGGTTGCAGACCCCTGGTCTAGCCCTTTGCTAACGTTAGCTGTTTTGGCTAACTACTCCTCACAAGTTCACTATCTTAAACGCTCCTTCTGGACAAAAAAAATTAGCTTTGCAGCTTGTGAAATCCATTGTACGTTAACGTTACTGTCACGACAACTCATAGCACTCTCTATGTTCATGTGAAGGCACGTCCGGGTTTTCATTCGGTTCATTTGGTGCCAAACCCACAGCATCAACAGCAGCATTTGGCTTTGGCCCTGCAGCCACCACCACCACCGCCTCATCCGGATTCGGCAGTAAGTCCAGAGATCTGATCCTCCTCACTAAAAGGGGGGCACCTCTCCTCACCCTTATGACCCTCAGTGATCACAGCTGCGAGGCTGTGATGTTGATCAGTGTTATTGGAGAGAAGGAACAGCTCTTGTTAGCCCCGTTGGGGATTCTCATCCACCTGCTTGGGAGCAGTTTTTGGTTTAAGAAAAGACTTAAAGGAGGAGGTTGTTTTGGCAAATGCACATCCCCCACCTCCGATAAAGACTGGTTGGGGTTAGGGGCTTATTTTAAAATAAACAGACAGTGTTATACTATATTAATACAGGAACTTAAGCAGCATTGATGTAGGGATAGTAATATCTTTACAGTTCTTTTGGCATCATTATGATTGTTTTTGTTAGTCTATCACGTGATAAGTTATGGCAGTGGAGTAGCAGCAATAGAATAGATATTTAATATTCTAAATAATTTATTACGCTAAATTGGGCATCACTGCAAAGCTTAACCAATCTTGAGCCTGTTTTTGTACTGAGATAAGTGCCTATTTATTAGTGTGGAAATCAGATATGCAAAGCTTTCTAAAGTCATTGTGGTGCATCCTTTGTGTTTTGTAGGGCTGTCAATCGATTAGAATATTTAATCATGATTAATTGCATGATTGTCTATAGTTAATCACGATTAATCGCACATTTTTTATTATTAGTATTTAATACTCTTATCAACATGGGAGTGGGCAAATATTCTGCTTTATGCAAATGTCTGTATATATTTATTATTGGAAATCAATTACAACACCAAACAATGACAAATATTGTCCAGAAACCCTCACAGGTACTGCATTTAGCATAAAAAATATGCTCAAATCATAGCATGGCAAACTCAAGCCCAACAGGCAACAACAGCTGTCAGTGTGCTGACTTGACTATGACTTGCCCCAAACTGCATGTGATTATCATAAAGTGGGCATGTCTGTAAAGGGGAGACTCGTGGGTACCCATAGAACCCATTTTCATTCACATATCTTGAGGTCAGAGGTCAAGGGACCCCTTTTGAAAATGGCCATGCCAGTTTTTCCTCACCAAAATTTAGCGCAAGTTTGAAGCGTTATTTAGCCTCCTTCACAACAAGCTAGTATGACATAGTTGGTACTGACGGATTGAATTAGTGGCGTTAAAAACGATTTTGCTTTATTGCGTTAACTTTGGCAGCCCTAGTTTTTTGATGGGAAATTTGTCCATCATTTGGGCAAATTAGAGTAGATTCTGTTGTTGACTCTGTGGGCACCACAAGGCGTGAATGAAAACAGAGATGACTATCTGTTCTTGTCTGATACTTAAATATTTTCTAGGCCGTTATTGGTAGTCACAGTGAATCAGAAAGACAAGAAGATTGAGCCCATGAATTTATTATCAGAGAAAAATTACCCTATTTACCATAGGGTAATACCATAGGTATGTGAACTGTATGAAGAGGAACTGCTTTCTATATTTGCACTTATTTTTCGCTCACAACAAAAACCGTAAAGTTTTGCATGTACTTTGTGTTGACTATTTTCTAGCTATCCGAATCAAATTTTGTGCCAGTTTAACTGACTGCCTATTTTGTGTCTACTTTTCCTTCGTAGCTCTTACAGCCCCTGGTTTTGGGGTGGCCACAACCACTGCTGCTGCACCAGCCACAGGATTTAGTTTTGGCTCCACCAACACTGGTAAGATGCACGTTATGGTCAAAGCAAAGTTGCTTAGTCTTGTCTCTTTTAAGGTACCTGTTTTTTTACTATGAATAAGCCCATACAAGGCCTTTTGTCACTTAACTCCTCCATGTCATTCTCTCTTTCTCGCTGCCTGCCTCCGCTGGCTGCAGGATTTGGGGGGCTGGGAGCTGGAAACACCACGGCTGGTGGGTTTAGTTTTGGGGGGTTTGGTTTAAATGCCAACCCAGCAGCAGTCAGCTTTAATGTGGGGTGCTTTGGTACAGCAACCACCACTGGCACTGTTTTCAATTTTGGTAATAGCCTGGCTAGCACAGGTAGATGACCTTTGTGATTGATTGATTAATCAGTACAGTCTGTGTCTGTAAACACACATTTTCATCCATTTTCACATCGATGTGGTGCAGTGATTTTTCCGTCTCACATGTTGCTTTGTCTCATAAAGTGTCATGCATTGTTGTTTCCATTTGCACGAGGAGACAAAATGTTGAATTATGCACTCATCTCATTTGATTCCTGTAGGAAGCCAGTACATCTTCACCTTCTCTGTTAGACAGAAGAGCAATGCTAGACAGAAATACAATTCAGTTTTCTTTTTTATTAATCTTAAAAGCTCAGTCATGATTTTTATGTCGAATAGTCAGGGATTTCATTCTTTTTTCTTTCCTTCATTTATCTATCTCTCACCCCTTTCTGTGTCCCCTCCTTCTTCTCATTTGGCATGATTTGCTTTGTTTCTCAGGCGCGTTTGGTGGCTTTGGGACAACTACAACAACTGCCGCTGCACCGGGTTCCACATTTAGCTTTGCTGCTCCCGCCAACACTGCAGGTCAGCAGTGTAGCGCTTAACAAAATATATGAACTTTCCCTTCTTTTTGTTGCCATTTATGTTTACGTGCAGGACATAGAATATGCATGCACACAACATTTGTATTTTAAAAAGAGGACATTCAACAGTTTTGCCCAACTCACCGAGAATCATCAAATGCAGGTTTTATCAGTTGCACTTGCATTATAATAAAAGTAACCAATTTGAATAAAGAAACAATTTCATCAGGTTGCCAAATTACAAAACAAATATTTCGCTCTTCTTTGATGCAAGTGCTTTTTTATGAACGTGTAAATACCATCACTGTTCTGTCACTGCCTTGAGGCTCAATGCAGGGCAAGAAACCCCCCAGCTGGGGATCCTGTTGTGTGCTTCATTCTGATTGTTGACAAGTGTAGAGGTAAACTTGGGTTGAGTCCTGTGGGAGGCCTAATGTAGATCAAAGTTAATCATTTAGTCTCCTAATGTTTAAAGGTATACTATGCAGCATTTTTCTAAAAACATTGTATAGACTCATACAAACGTATTCCCTCTCAATCATCACTTATGACCCACTAGAAGTGTGTGTCTGTATCTGCAGTGACCCTGCAGCTCTCTGCCTGCATTTTCTCTTTTCTTCTTATCTTGCTTTGTTTGGGGTGTTTCTCGTAGGCTTGGGTGTTATCTGTTTTTTCATACTTTCCTGACCATAGATATACAGTATATACATAGATGCTGTGTTCTCGTTAACATCGCTCCCTCTCTTCATTCACTCTCTAGCTCGCTCGACCACCGCTGTGCTCTCGTTTGTTGAGCCAGGGAGGAAGGGGCAACTTTGAATGGTTTACAAACACCAACCGACAATGCTGCGTAATATAATTTTTAATATGAAAATTAGAAATGGCAAAAAAAAAAAAGACTAGGACAACTGATTTTGGTTTGGTTTCAGTTTTCTAAACCATGTCCATGTCCGAAGTTATACCTTCCGGGTCTACTGGGGTTCGTCTGACGTAAATATCGTCATTCGTCATCAGAAGGTGTACGCGTAGGCTCTCTGCAGACGTCTGCATACTGGCAATTTGTTGTGACTGCACAGCCAATACGCTACAAGTTGGCGATTCAAAATGTTACTTAATTAAAAGTAGACACGTTTAATCAGCAAAATGTAACTAGTACTAAGTACTCATTATGCAAAATAGCTCCTTTCAGTGTTATATTATCATAGAATATTATATTCTGTTTTTATCATTAACAAATACACGTAAGAGCTCTTTAATGTTGTAATTCGTCAATGTGGAGCCAATTTTTGATATTTTGTATACTACTGGGTAGATTGGTAGTATAGTACTGCATCATATCATATAATCAGATCATTTAAAAAGTAACTAGCAAGTATAAGTGTCAAGTAAAGTAAAAAGTACAATATTTACATCTGAGATGTAGTGAAGTAGAAAGTAGCATAAAATGGAAATACTCAAGTAAAGGACAACTATGTCAAAATTGTACTTAAGTACAGTCCTTGAGCGCGTTGTGGAGCGCGTTGTGGAGCGCGTTCTCCAAGCAGGCAGTATAACAGAACTACTATGCGTCTGTGGTGTCCGCAGCTGTCCGTGTACACGTCCGTACAGGAGTATAATCAGGGTTTAGAGCTGTGCTGTTGCATACTGCTGCACACTCAGCTTTGTGTTGAAATGCCAACAAATAGCTGCCGTAAGACGTCACAGTCACTCTACACTGTAAATAGGTTATTCCCGTCACTCCTGCAGTGATCCCTCTGTAAAGCTGCAGCATATATTTCCCAAACACTTTAGACTTAGCTGGCATTCAGTAGCATTAATGTAGATAGTTTTCTTACTGTGTTGGCACATTTTTCCGTTTTAGGAGGCCTGTTTGGTAACACGCAGAACAAAGGGTTTGGGTTCTCCTCTGGGCTTGGCGCTGGGACCGCTGCTGGGACAACAGGATTTGGAACTGGATTAGGAACAACTGGCCTCGGTGGGTTTGGAGGCTTTAATATCCAGCCAACTCAGCAGCAGCCAGGTGAGACCCCCTATTTCCAAATAAACAGTTTTAGTGTTTCTATGTGAAGATTAGAAAATTATGACCCAGACAAGGCATGTTTTTAAATTAGTAAATTACTAATTTGGCCATCTGGTTTTTGGAGGTTTGTCATAAAATGCACAAATGAGCACATTTACCATGGCTGGAGTAGGTCAGCCTGTCCTGGATGATAGTGCCAGTAAAGTATGTTTGAAACAGCAAGCACACTGGAAACTTCACACCATGTTTGTATATTCTCTCATTTCAAAATCAAGCGTAAGTCCAGCAGCAGCGTAGTTTTCAAAGGTTTTGCACAGCAGGCTAACACATAACCTTCCACAACAGCTCTACCAACTGTGCTGTACCCCTTTTGTCACTCCAGAGGGCGACATCAAGCAGAAAGTTGTTCATTTCAGCTTTAACATCATCATCAATCCACCAGTGTGCAGCCGAAGTAGAAATATGAGACTGTGCACTTAGTGTATAAAAATACACTTAGTGTTTCCTCATATTATAAAATAACAATCATTTTAAATCAGTAGTTTTCTCTCCATTGGACATGGACATAAAGATGTATCAGAAAATGTAAAGAAGAAGACAATCTGACGTGTCATTTTCCCTCTCTTTCCCTCTAACAGGAAGCCTTTTTGGCCCGCAGGCCCAGCAACAGGGTCAGGCTCAGCCCACCCAGCTTTACCAGCAGGTCACTGCTCTGTCAGCTCCCACCTTGTTAGGAGATGAGCGTGACTCCATCTTAGCCAAGTGGAACCAGTTGCAGGCTTACTGGGGCACTGGGAAGGGCTACTACAGCAACAACCACCAACCTGTTGACTTCACCCAGGAGAACCCATTCTGCAGGTTCAAGGTAATGACGGGTAGTTCGTCAGAGTGCTTGGAAGTTGAGAAGTCACAATACCAGAAATGAAGTAGTCTAGAACAATGCCAGCGAAATTCCACGATTCTCGATACCAATTCGATACCACGGAGAAAAAAACGAAACAATGAATCCCTTGTACTTCAACATCCACTCCTTGTAACTGCTTATTGTTAGGAAGTTAAATAGGTCATTATTCCTTCTCTTATCTACTTTATGTTGCTGTGAAATAGGGCTGCCCCCTCTTAGTCGACTAATCGGTCGTTTTGGTCTTAGTCCAGTAAGATTTGTTTGGTCGATTAGTCATTTTTTATGCTTTTTTCATGCTGAATGACTTCATTCCTAGAAACGTATGAGCACATCTCTGGTAAACACAAGATTGAAAGTGGTGCTTTTGTGTGATTCTATTTGGAGAAACTCCGTTTTACAGATCTGTCGGTTAAATCAACTAGTCGATTAGTCGACAAAATTGTATGAATGTTAGTCGACTAAGAATGTCTTTGGTTGAGGACAGCCCTACTGTGAACACATCTCCTTCAAGGATCTGTATTTATTGAAGCTTCTCGCCAAAAATGTCATTTTACAAGACAACATTTGAACACATCGTGATAACGTTAGAATTATCTTCGCCCAACGGCAATGGCACCTCCGGTTAACGTTAGCTGTTAGCTCCGTGCAGGACCGGCTGCTAATAGCTCATTTTAACTAGCTCTCATCCTGTCAATTTCAACATGGATTTGTTGTTCACAATGTGAGTTTACTGCATCCCAAACACATTTTCTATTGTCTCAGGCCGATGGGACACTGTAGGTCTACCTATGGTACTGTAGAAAAACGAGTACAGTCACTTTCAGAATTTTGGCATCGACGAAGTATCGGTTCTTGTGACATCCCTGCTTGAAAGTGTTGTTGGGTTCCTTTGAATTTGAATATCAACTGGTAGTCCTCTGTGTTTTTTGTTTCCTAGGCGGTGGGCTATAGC
>CAKAKR010044679.1:0-17217 GCA_916700685.1 Adelosebastes latens | reverse complement strand
CATTTTTTATGCTTTTTTCATGCTGAATGACTTCATTCCTAGAAACGTATGAGCACATCTCTGGTAAACACAAGATTGAAAGTGGTGCTTTTGTGTGATTCTATTTGGAGAAACTCCGTTTTACAGATCTGTCGGTTAAATCAACTAGTCGATTAGTCGACAAAATTGTATGAATGTTAGAATTATCTTCGCTCAACGGCAATGGCACCTCCCGTTAACGTTAGCTGTTAGCTCCGTGCAGGACCGGCTGCTAATAGCTAATTTTAACTAGCTCTCATCCTGTCAATTTCAACATGGATTTGTTGTTCACAATGTGAGTTTACTGCATCCCAAACACATTTTCTATTGTCTCAGGCCGATGGGACACTGTAGGTCTACCTATGGTACTGTAGAAAAACGAGTACAGTCACTTTCAGAATTTTGGCATCGACGAAGTATCGGTTCTCGTGACATCCCTGCTTGAAAGTGTTGTTGGGTTCCTTTGAATTTGAATATCAACTGGTAGTCCTCTGTGTTTTTTGTTTCCTAGGCGGTGGGCTATAGCTGTGTCCCAGTGAGTAAGGATGAGGATGGTTTGGTGGTCTTGCTCCTCAATAAAAAGGAAGCTGATGTGCGAGCTCAGCAGCAGCATCTGGTGGAGACCCTCCACAAAGTCCTGGGAAGCAACCAGACACTCACTGTCAATGTAGATGGCGTCAAAGCCCTACCCAATGACCAGTAAGTTTCCATAATATGTCATTCAGTGCTGCTTCACACATGCTTTCCTAATTACTTTCAAAAGAGATTTTTAGCTGTAATAGATAATAAATTAATTTTAAACAAACATGGGGGTTTATTCATATCTTCTGTTTCTCAGGACCGAGGTGGTCATTTACGTGGTGGAGCGTTCTCCTAATGGCACCTCCAAGCGGATCCCCGCCACCACGCTCTTCAGTTATCTTGAGCAGGGCAACATCAAGGTCCAGCTCGCACAGATTGGAGTGGCCATGTCCGTCACACGCACAGAGCTGTCTCCTGCACAGCTCAAACAGCTGCTGCAAAATGCACCTGCAGGTAAATGCGTGCATACACGTTTGTGTCATCCTCTCGCTGAATTCAACATTGATTGTTGGTATGTGATTTACTTCTGAGGATGTTGTCTCTTCTCACTAGGAGTGGACCCCATCATTTGGGAGCAGGCTAAGGAGGACAACCCTGATCCAGAAAAGTAAGTTGGTTAAGAACATCTGTTCAAGACTTTCCATAAAGAGTGGTATATGAATAATGTGGGGAAGGGGAGAACAGTTTAAGATCCTTGAGATTCTCCAGTCGCTGCATTTTGATTGTTCCCCAACTTTGTAGCATTTCATGTTCTGGGTAAAACTACTTACTGTGCCAATGATTGAATGGCGGCTCAACCAGAGTATCTAGTGCCCTTAAGCCATATTCCATAAGTCGAACATGATATATACAGTATTGAAGTGTAACACCCTTTAAGCGGACTTGTCTCTGTCCTCGCTCAGAGCGCTGCTTTGTCACTTTTTGACCCGCCCGCCCGAACCCGTGATATTTTCTAGTAAGGTCACCCCAGGGGACATCCTCATGAAAAACTACTTCGGAAAACAGTCAAAACATCAGTGGCAGCAACGTGATGATTGTTTATGGGCTTAATGATTGAACAAATTAATTAATTTTCTTTACATTGCGCTTTTAGAAGTTGAGTTAATTTAGTAGATTCACATGATTTGGGTCAAGTGATTCACATGTTTTGTTATTTTAGAGTTATTTTTAGCATATTTATTTTTATAAATAATTACATTTTTAAAAAAGATACATAGGCTAGATGAGACATGGAATTAAAAACATTGTTTGTTTCTAGTAAAACAATACATTAACCCTCATTGTGGCATGTATTGATGAACCTTACAGTGAAGATGTCAATAAATAAAAAATAATAAATAAGGTCAAATGATTCTTAATTACAAAAGTTATTATCAGCCAGTAATAGGCGTGGTTTTAAATATTAGCTATTACAAACTGTGTGAGCTAAAATACACAATAAGCCTGATTCTCCCCTTGCTGGCGACTTTTTCCCCACTGACTGTCTACCCCAGATACATGTGGATTTTCCTATTTATTTCAGCATATAGCGCAGGGCTTCAACAACACCTGCTTTATTTTCTCAGATGATTTAGAAGTTTTACCACATGACACATAAAGATGGCTCTGGCGGTTTCCTGACCAATGACCATTATGCCACAGCTTTTACTGGCTTTTTGTTGTTTACAACAACAACAAAAAACTACATCTCAACTTTATGTGGTAAGGCCTGTTGTCAAAGGTTTTTTTTTTATGTTTTTTCTCCAGATTAATACCAGTGCCCATGGTGGGTTTTAAGGAGCTGCTTCGCCGGCTACAGATCCAGGAGCAGATGACCAAACAGCATCAGACCAGAGTGGATGTAAGTGAAAACACTGCCGTCTCTTACCGCCAGTCTTAGTCTCTAAATGTAAGACTCACTGAACATGGGCACGGTGCCTTCTGATTATCAACAACAGAATTTTGAAACAGATTTTGTGGTGTCAAGGACAGAGTACACAGATGTCCAGTTCATGCTTGCTGCCAACAGGTTGTTTACAACTGAAATTACTATTACAAATACAGCTGCAAGTGTCAGGATTTAGGGATGTTTTAATATCATTTTGTTTTGTTTATAAAATATATGTACAGTGACAGTCCAAATAAGCATTTTTTTTCTCTGTTAAGCTTGGTTTGGATTTGAGGATATTTACACCAGGTATATCATATGAGATAGAGGCTGATAAAGCCTCGATTATACTCCCGAACGGATGCATACACGGACAGCTGCGGACACCAGGGACGCATAGTAGTTCTGTTTGTGCTGTCCGCTCGGAAAATGCGTTCTCTACGTGTACACTCTCTGCTGAGAAAATTTACGCCACGCGGACCCTTGAGTACCCGCGGAAGCGAAACGGTATAGCTTTGACTTGAGGTAACTCGCCACTCTTGATGCACGGACAGGAAAAATGTAAGACTTAATTGCAAAACTTCTAAATTGGGTCAATATCTAAAGCAGTTGGCTAATATTACCATAAAATGCAACATCAAACTTGTGTGAAACTATACTTTTAATGTTCTATCTTAGTATGTTGTTGAGCAAAATATAAAAAAAGCCAAAAACATAAAAGATTTCTGAGGTAGGGCAACAGGGCAAGGATTGTTTTCAGCTTGATGGGTCTAAAAATATAACTTGAAATCAGTGGAGAAATGCTAAACATGTTAACAATTTTCCTCCCTCCTGTTTTCACTCACATACACACACACATCTGGACTTGCAGATAATTTCAGGCGACATCAGTGAACTGCAGAAGAACCAGGCGACCACAGTGGCCAAGATTGCCCAGTACAAGAGGAAGCTGATGGATCTCTCTCACAGAGTGCTGCAGGTAGCTGCTTCACCATTTGTGATATTATGTCGTAGGTTGAAATGACCTCCACATTTCATAGAGTTTGAATGAATGCCCTGGCACGTTCTGTGTCTTTCCCTGCTTTATCGTTTCTGCTCCAGTATTTCTCATATTTATCACTGTTCCTCCTCCTCCTACGTCTCTATTTTCCTGGAAGGTGCTAATCAAACAAGAGATTCAGAGAAAAAGTGGTTATGCTATCCAAGTGGATGAGGAGCACCTCAGGGTGCAGCTGGACACCATTCAGTCTGAGCTCAATGCCCCCACACAGTTCAAGGTAAGTGTCTGAGCTGTAGCAGTTACAAATACATGGTAACGGTGCTCATTTTTTTCATTCATTGAGCTTAATAGGCTTGAAATCAGCGTAAAATGGCTTCAATGCATGTTACCATATTTATATGTTTTAATTACAAGGACTTTCTAAATTCAGTGTAATGTTTCTGTAAAACCGGTTTGTAGTTTACTGATAAGTCCTACAGTATATATGGTATTTTAGTTATTTCAGTAATTATTTAGGCTATTATTTTGAAAGTTAAAGGTGCCCTGTGGATGTTTCTTGTTAAACGAAACAAAAGTTTATGTTTAAATTCAGTGTTAAAAATGTATGATTTGTTTTGTCTTAAGAGTTTGAAGCCTGAATTATTTACATCCATGTTTGCTAGCCACTCATCAGTGGAATCAGTGGAATAATGTAAAAACACGAGGCATACAGAGCGGATAAATGCGAGGCGCTCAGCTACGCAAAAGCAGTGTGCAAAACGCTTCAATCCCATTGAAAGCAATTACAAAAAGCCGCCCCAGGCTGCTAGAACGCGCTCTGTCTGATCGGGGCCTAACTACAGTGTTGTCACAAGTTTATTAACCGCTGGGAAAATGTCCTCACTGTGACATCCCTAAACGCTACTAGAGGTCACTACTAAAGGTACTCTACTACAGGTTACCTTTTAAGATTCATTGCGTTCTGATTGTATTTGAGAATAAACTAAACAAATAAACTGTTTTTTGGCTGCTGTTAGAGTAGAGATCAAACCACCAGTTGAGACAAAGTCTTTAGTGGATATTTTACAGTATTTGTGTTCTCTTTTCTTCCAGGGTCGGTTGAATGAATTAATGTCCCAAATCCGGATGCAGAATCATTTCGGAGCTGTGAGATCAGAAGAGCGCTACAGTGTTGATGCAGACCTTCTCAGGGAAATCAAACAAGTGAGTCGGCACATTTACACAATGCATCTTATTTTAACGTTTGTGCGCTGTAATTCTAGTTCCAGACCTCTGAATGCACAGTTCTCTCTAGACCATGACTGTCTTTGAAGGGCGGGTCCATCTGCGTTTTCTTCCGTTTATTTCAAATGTAAGCGGCCGCTCGGCCATTGCAAAAAGTAGTGATGTGGGTTACCAAAGTAAGCTAATCAATAAGGTTGTAATAATGTGAACGCTAGCACTAGCTGAGTCAAAGTTAGCTGTGCTTAGTTTGGAAATAACTGAAAGGGTTAGTTTGGATTTTTTTAAGTGGGATTGTTCGAATACGCCTGTGTTCTGCGAGGTAAAATTACTGTATTTGTGAATGGATTCTGGTGGCTTTGAAGAGAGCGATATAACGGCTTTAGTTCCACGTGAGAAACGTCAGCTGTCTGACGGCAAGGTAAAGCAGCTGTGGACGGGTTCAGCAGAAAAACGTATTTTAGCCACCTAAAAAAAATCAATATCACTTTAAGTGTACGTTATATTTAGAATATTTTCACAGCTTTACCTTGCCATCAGACGGCCCTTTCTGATGGGGAACTGGAGCCATTGTATCGCTGTCTTCAAAGCTACCAGACCAGACTCCGTTCAAAAAACAATAATTTTACCTTGCCGAACACGGGAGTTGCTGGTCTACCGCTGCATCGATCGTTTAGTTTGTTCGTTAGTGTGCGACTTTTGGATCAGAACTAATGTGGCGTCTACACAGCAGTACATTGCTTAGCTTATGTGTCGGTACGCCTGTCTGCTTCTCAAAACAGGGAGCGTGCAGCATGCAGAGGAATACCACTGTGAAGTTACAGAATGATATAAAACCTAAAAAAAAAAAAAAAAATGGGCATTAACTGAAACACTTTTTCTTTATCTGTCACTTTCAGCACTTGAAACAGCAGCAGGACGGTTTAAGTCATTTGATCAGCGTTATCAAAGATGACTTGGAAGACATCAAACTCATAGAGCACGGGCTGAGTGACAGTGGACACATGAGAGGAGGCATCCT
This sequence comes from Adelosebastes latens, assembly GCA_916700685.1. Taxonomy (NCBI): domain Eukaryota; kingdom Metazoa; phylum Chordata; class Actinopteri; order Perciformes; family Sebastidae; genus Adelosebastes; species Adelosebastes latens. The sequence continues at coordinate 11,508 of CAKAKR010044679.1, read as the reverse complement.
GAGCTGAGTCTACGTTACCAACACACTCGCATACATATGCTCTGACTCACAATATCAATCCTCTGAAAAGTGGCCTGCCTGTCACACAGACGAGACAATTTGTCCTTTATGTCATGGTATTGGATTAATCTTGATTTGATCATAGGATGGCATCTGAATTTGGATTAATTACTCTCTTGATCAACATTTTATCAGGACTTTTCCCCACTACCAACAAAACGACTGGTTAGTCTGTGCTCTCCGGGCTGATATAGACAGCTTAATGGAAAGACTCAACATCGTCTAATAATAGCTGGCTTCCCTCATGTTAAATCAGATTATGGATATGAGACTAGGAGTGTGACTGGCATGTAAACAATTCGTGGGATTAAGTGTGTGTTGTGATTGAATACATTGTAAATACATCTTTGTATTTCTTTTTTATGCTGTTGTTAGAATGTTAATAAATTTCATTTAAATTGAAAGCAAGTTCTTTGCTACACTCCTTTTCCTTTCGTGTGTACTGTAAAGGTAGCCTCATTTGTGTTTGTGATCCGAAGTAGTTGCGGTACTAATATGGGATATCACGTCACCTGTGTTTACCTTCAGACAAGCCCTTTCCAGCATCTCATCAAAGTAGGGCTCGAGTTGATAGGATTCATGTCCTGGATTCAGACTGATTGGCAGTTGAACTGATTAAGCAGCTTTCCGAAAGATTATATCCCCTCGTGCAGAAGAGTCACCGAAATCCCATGGGTCTGAATAACACACTTATTTTCAGAGCACAGATAGAAGTAAAGGACACTGTGGAAGTAGTGACTGATGACTATCTACAGTAATGGTTTAATACTTATTAATACATCTGTACCTCTTTTTCTAATGTAATGAATTTAGGGCTGCCCCCTCGTAGTCGATTAGTCGACTAATAGGTCGTTTTGGTCTTAGTCGACTAAGATTTCTTTCGTCAATTAGTTGTTTTTTATGCTTTTTTTTACGCTGAATGACTAAATTTCCAAGAAACTTATAAGCACACCTCTGATAAACAGATGATTTATTTTGTGTAATTCTTTGTGGAGAAGTTTCACAGATCTGTCGATTAAATCAACTAAACAATTAGTCAACAAAATCGCTTGAGTGTTAGTGGATTCAATTTCTTTGGTCGAGGACAGCCCTAAAATGAAATAAACATTTAATTTTGAGAAGCAGAAATCACAGTAATGGATTGATTACACACTAAAAAGGAGCATTCTTCAGAATTGCTAGCTTTTGATACTGCTTTTTATTGCTGATGTTTTTTATTATTCTTACATACATTTTTATGCAGGATTTTTTAGCTTTTACAGACTGTTGAGTGCACTTCCATCACTACTATTTTGACTTTTACTCCTTAGGTAGTGCTGCATTCTCAATCGAATTCGATCAATCTCCATGATGTCTAGAATCAAATTCAAACAGAAACCCTGTGGACTCAATATTCATGAGTTTATTAGCAAATCCAGGTCCACAGTCCTATCTTTACTTGTACTCAATTTAGCACTAACTCTATAGAGTTTTCTTTGTCTCAGTATAACACTCTTTTCACCTTTATGCCACCAATTTAGCATTGCACCCCTACAACATTGACTTGCGGTGGACAGGGGGGAGAAATAAAAGATCAAAATCTGCTAGAGATGAGAAGCGGGCAACAGAGGTCTGGTAAGCTCTCTTCTTTCTAACTCCACACCTCCCGATTAGTCTTCAGCCCCAACCAACGCTGACTCAAGTGACATCACTTGAGGACATTTATTAGACTTTGCGCCACAAAAGGCTTTATACAACTTATTTCATATATGCAGTGGTACTCCCCAAGACCTGTAAACACACTTTAATGTGTAAAATCAATAGGGTTCCTTTAATTCCTGACTTCTTTGGGCCAAACATTGTCAACAGTGTGATGACATGAAAGGCAAAGACAACATGTATTGTGTGTTTGATGTTTTTTATGCATAACTAAGCACATAAGTTACACACATAAATCCTTAAGATACACCAACTTCTTAAATAAAGGTAAAAAAAAATAATCTAAGAGGTAGAAAAGATCTAGGTTGATCCGCAAAGGTCAAATGGATGTGATACTACTAAACATTTTTTTCCACAGATGTGTATCCAGTTGAACAAGTCTATCCAAAACTGTTCTGGGTGTTCTCTATGCAGCAGGTACAGCGACAGCTCCTGGTCCAGGCTCTCAGGTATGTGCAGAGATGTCCACCAGCCGGAAAGCCTCCATGAACTCATTGATATCGATGCTCCCGTCCTTGTTGAAGTCGATGCTCTGGGCCAGGTCTGCGATGGCCTCGTCGCTGATCTCTGTCTTAAGATGAGAGCTCAGGAGTTTCCAGGTCTGATGAAACTCCTCGAAAGAGATCAAACCTAGAAGGAAACAGGAGGGAGGATGTAGTTGTGCACTTCCCAAAATATGTAGCATAGAAAATCTGTATTGTGTCAAGGGCTGCCCCATCTTAGTCGATTAGTTGACTAATCGGTGGTCTTAGTCGACATAGGATTTCTTCAGTAGTTTTGTTCGATTAGTCGTTTTTTTTATGCGTTTTTCATGCTGAATGACTTACCGGTATTTCCAAGAAACTTATGAGCACATGTCTGGTAAACACGAGACTTAAAGTGGTGTTTTTGTGTGATTCTTTGTGGAGAAACTCAGTTTTACAGATCTGTCGATTATATCAACTAATTGATTTGTAGATAATATAATAATCGTATGAGTGTTAGTCGACCTAGAATTTTTTGGTCGAGGACAGCCCTAATTGTGTCTGCGGGACATCTGTTTTGTTGATTTACTTGAAAGATGTTTTAATAAAGAATGTGTGAAGTGTATGTTTTAACATTTATAGAATTACCTTAATAACAGTCTTTTTCAAATAGAAGTATTATATACTGTATATATCGTATATATATTTCCACTTTTGTTGTAAGAATTTGGGAAAAGCGACTGAATTTCCAACGAAACGTGTCAAGACTAAGTCTGTGTGATTTGATCTTAACGCTAATGTCAATATGCTAACATGTTTACCATGTTCACCATCTTAGTTTAACATGTTCATGGCAATCAACTGAGTAGATGTGGAGATATACTGGATAAACTTTGGCCCGCTGGTGGCACTAGATGAAAAGTCAGGGGATGACCAAAGTCATAGCGTTTCATCCTCTGGGGAACATGAATGTTTCATTGAAACCCATTATAGTTGTAGGTATTTCAGTCTAGACCAAAGTGGTTGATCAGTCGACCGACATCCATTAAGTGATGCCTCCAGCGTGGCTAAAATGGAGAGAAAGACATGGATCTAGTGTTTGGGATCCAGGCGAAGCTGCTTACTGACCTGAGTGATCTGTGTCTATAATTCGGAAGATGGTTTCCAGGTTGGAGTGGTTTTTGTACATAGTCTCCAGGATGCTGTTATCTGAGATCTGAAATGGAGAGACAACTTGATCAAGACTTTGCGACTGTGTGAGTCAGAGATAGAGAAAACCGGGTGAGGAAATGGACATTAGACACTAGTCGTACGAGGCTGACCTCTAGTTTGGGCTCGTTGATGGAGAGCGCCCTTATCCACTGCTGGTAGTCCACCATGCCATACTGGGTGCTGCTGACAAGCTGAGGGCGCAGCACCCTCCAGGGCAGACCCAGATTCAGTACTCTCTCAGTGGCACTGGCCCAGTCCCTTAGAGAGATCTTCCCTGAGACACAAACAGAAGTATACAATCTGATACACTGAGCTTTCTTCTGTTGTGCATAATTGTTAAAATTCATCACTGCTGCTCAGTACCTTTGTTGTTAGGATCAAACTCCTGGAAGGCACTGATGAGATCGAACTTATGTACAAACAGTTGCTCCCTCAGAGCTCGCAGAGCCGATCTCTCTGTCCACCCGAGACTGACGAAGAACAGGGAGAGAAAAACATTTTTACTTCTACTCTATAAATCTCGTAATCAACAATCTCACTGTGCACACAAAGCTTTTTTTTTTTTTTTTTTTACCCATTTTGCAATGTAAATCTGAAAGTGTTAAAATGTTCTTGTGCCATACATGTCATTGTTTTTTTAATTGTTTTCTGTTATTTTAAATTACTGTACAGCCTTGTATTTGTACCTCTGTCTCAGGCTGAGCTCTATGCATGTCCTGCTGGCCTGATACTGAATGAAGTGGGGGACCAGATCGGGTCCCATTCTGATGTAGGCTCCTCTGTTGCTGCCCACCTCGTAGTAGTTAGACGCTGAAAATATAGTCAGCACCTGAATGCAACAGAAGACAGTTAGTAAGTTTGCTAAGACTCACTGTATGTGACTCATTGATACTACTAATTGCTGTCAGATTAAATGCTTGAATGAGAGGATTTGTCACAACGTATTACCTACAGTAGATGACGGTCGGCACGTCCCCAGCTTGGAGAAACAGACCGGAGTTACGGAAGCAAAGCAATGTACTGCTGTGGACGGAGACAGCAGCACAACGTATTTTAACCACCTTAAAGAAAGGCCAACCTAAAAAAATCAATATCAGTTTAAGTGTACGCTATATTTAGAATATTTTCACCGCTTTACCTCGCCGTCAGACAGCACTTTCCGACAGGGAACTGATGCCTTTATCCATGCTCTCGCCAAAGCAACCAGACTCCATTGGAAAAAACAGTTATTTTACCTCACAGAACACGGGGGTTGCTGGTCTACCCGCTGCCTCGATCGGTTAGTTTGTTTGTGGTTAGTTCGGATTCACCAAAAGTCACACAATAGCACAAAAAAACTAACCGATCAAGGTAGCAGTAGACCAGCAACCCTGTGTTCCGCGAGGTCAAATTAAATTTTTTTCAATGGAGTCTGGTGGCTTTGGCGAGAACATAGATGGAGATAACGGCTTCAGTTCCCCGTTGGAAACGTAGACTATATAGCTGTCTGATGGCAAGGTAAACCGGCAAAAATAATCTAAATATAGCGTACACGTAATACTAACTAACATACTACACTTAATCTAATATTGATTTTTTTTTTTAGGTGGCTAAAATGTGTTTTGCTGCTGGCCCCGTCCACAGCAGGTACATTACTTTGGTTCCGTGCGGTAACTCCTGTCTGCTTCTCCAAACTGGGGGCTTGCCGACCGTCATCTACTGTAGGTAATACACTGACTATGGAGAAGTACCTCATACAACCCCACTTCCCACACACCCGAACTATCCCTTTAAACTCTACTTCATGTGCATGTTCCTGCTCACCTTGCGGTTGTGGCAGAACTCATAGCCCTCCTGTTTGCACTCATGGGAGCGGATGAGGAGCTGGAGGTTGTGTCTTCCCAGCACTTCCTCAGTGACATCTGGCCCCCAGTAGCAGCCTCCGCCTCGCACCTCATTGGGAATGCAGCCATTTTGTGGCATTGGGTCACTCCACAACACGTCCACTATCTGGGTGGCCGAATCAATCATAGTGAAATAGTCAGGAAACGGTAATGTGTGCATTATGGGGCAGTGCTGCATATACATGCTCAATGTTGAACATCTGCTGAAACCGTAAGATGAGATCCAACATCCTTGCTGTCACTTACTTGTTTCCACTCATCCACATCTGTCTCTGTTGTTTCTCCAGAATCCGGGTCTGAGTCAGAATCAGACTTCTTCAGTTCTCTGTAGGACTGGTCAAACCCAGCCAGTCTGCGCCTCCTTTTCAGCTCCTCTTCCACCGACCAGTTGCTGCTCATGGGTGCGCTGTGGAGCGATCGCCGCGGGAGGTCGTGCCTGAGAGCCGGGGCCGAGCTGGGGTGAGTCAGAGAACACACTCGACGCCGGCCGTCCACTGGTCCAACGGCCTCCCCGTTCCTGTTGTTCATCGTCTGAGTCCTACTGCCATTTACTACACGATGGGTCAGCTTAGGAGGCCTGAGAACCGACACATACTGCGCACAATCAAAAATACACAGATTAAATACACTTGACACGATGATCATGATAACATTTTTGGATTTGCTGCCTGTAAAACGCCGCAAGTACACATATTTGATTGACTCCGAACACCTCCTTACTCTGTGTCTGTCCGCTCTGGCTATCGTGTCGAGGTCTGTCACGTCAGAGATCCCACCATGCACAATCAGCACCTTGTTATCAATCACTGTGGCTAGAGGCAGCCAGCTGAAAATCTTCTGGAGAAGCTTTAGGATCTTCTTGCCATGCATCTGCAGACCGAGTCAAGTTTACAGTGACTTACAAACAGTCGAAGGAATTATCACTATAAACTGTTTAAAGCAAAATAGGCAAAACCTACCCTATATTTTCCCAAAACTTCTTTAGTGAAACCATATCTGAAGAAAACACACAACAAACAAGTAGATTAGTGTACACATCAACTGCAGGTTTAATAAAATCAGAGTACTAATTGCATAAAGCCATATACAGATTAAATATACAAAAACATAAATACTAAGAAAACAGGCAGAACAAGACACTAGATTGGAGTTTAAGAAGAGGAAGTCAGTGTACAGACTAGCTTACCTCAGGTTAACAATGTGGTCCTCATGGTTGCCTCTGTTCAGATGGACATCATTGGGATAGACCAGCAGGAACCCAAACAGGATGAGCAGGATCTCTAAGGAGTGTTTACCACGATCCACAAAGTCTCCGTTGAAGACATACGGTTTCTCGGAGGACGGTAAACCATTCTGGACAGATTAAGATAAAAGTGTTAATTCATACGAACATCCGTGTCTGACAATATGATGATTTGCATGTTGTGAATACCTTATAGAATATCAACAGCAGGTCTTCAAGGTGGCCATGTAAATCTCCTGGCAAGGGATGAATAATGTATTCATATTTGTGACATGTTTCAAGGGCAATAAAAAGAATTTGAGACAAAATATCAGAGCAAGATGTGTCAAGGAGAGGCCTGCTGTTGCATACCGCATATGGTGATCTGCTTGGTGTGGCATGCAGACACTTTACTGATGTTTGGAAGAATTCTTAGAAGTCTCCAAGTCTCTCCAAGAAGTTGCAGAACATATCGAGCATGTAGCTGCTACTGGGAAAAAAACAAGTATGAATAAACTGAGCGCTGAGGAAAAAAAGGCAACCATTAGGGTACTTCTGTCTGCCTTGAATGTACTTTATGTGCCTGTGTACTTACTTGTTTGTGCTTGAAGGCCTCCACCAGCTTCGACACCCCACAGAAGGTCATGGGGAAGGTCAGATGGGGGCCGGTGTAGCTATCGCTTACCTCAATGCTCTTGTAGCAAAAATATCTCTCCCATTCTGTGTCACGACAGATTTCATTCTCACGAAAGATGTGAGATATTAGGTTTCCTATGTTAAAGGCAGAGAGGGGGAGTGGATCAGTGTGGTAAGGGAAAGCTACATTACGTTTCTCAGCAGAGAGTGGACCGGTTGAGCTCTGATTAGCTCACCGTCAGTAATTTAATGAAACTTAGAAGTCAGTAAATTAAACAGGCGTTGAGAGGCGGTCTTACTTTCACTGCTGGCTGGGGTGAAGTGGTCCATCAGGAAGCCAAAAAAATTGTAGAGCTGCAGGAAGGAAAAATAGAATTTCAAAATTAAGGTTATGCTCTAGCAGCTATTATGTTTATAATCTTGTTGTAAAGGTCTTATTGATAACATTTCCTTGTAGACAAATTTAAAAAAAAAGAGCTTTTAGAAAGGTGCCGAATAAAAGTATGGCTTTTTCTTAAAAAAATTATTATGATTGTGAATTTATCATTTAAAACATTTTTGGCGGGTCCAAAAATGTTTTGTTTATCTCTGCGGAAGATATCCGACATTTGTTTCTCACTTCTAACAAGGCTTGTGAGCCATTAGTATAACAACGTTGGTATCATGTGGTATCTCTTGGCCATCAGTTAGTGTGGAAAAAACGGCTGAGATTGACGGTAAGTGCCTGGCAACGACTTGCTGTGAAGTAAATGCAAATGAACGGGCATGCTAACATTTTCTAATTAGCATGAAACACTAAGTAAAGCTGAGGCTGATGAGAGTGTGATTAGTTTTGCAGATATTTGGTCATAAACCAAAGTATTGGACAAACTGAAATTTTGACCCAATGATGGTGCCAGATGAAAAGTTAAGGGACCACCAAAGTTGTTACAATTCATCCTCTGGGGACCATGAATGTTCATATAAAATATCACAGTTTAGTATATACAGTATATTGTAGTCATGAATATCTGAACCAAATTTCATTGTAATCCATCCTATAGTTGTCAAGATATTTCACTCTGAACCACAAATGTCAGCATCATGGTGATGCTAGAGGAAAAGTCAGGGGATCACCAACGTCAGTAGGATTCATCCTCTGGGGACCATGAACATCTGTTCAAAACTTCATGGCAATACATACATACAGTACATACATCCAGTAGTCGTTGAGATATTTCTTACTGACAGACAGACTGACATTGCCATCCACCATGCTGCTAGCATGTCACTGTGTTCAAAACGAGCTCACCTTGATCTGGTCTTGCTCTCCTGCATATTCAATAGACTGGAAGATGTTCCACGTGCACCTGCGTCTCACCTCCAGCCGGGCAACATACTGACGGTACCAACGCTGGATCAACAGAGCCGCTCTGATTGCTGAAGATTGGGAGAGAAGGAAGCACTTAGCCACAACCATGCTGAGGTAACCTTCCTCTTCCACTACCAATACATTCATTCACTATCTCAGATCTAGACTGGATGACTTACCAGTGGCAGCTTCACAGAGTGCGTAAAAAGTGAGTAGAGAAAGTTAGTAAATGCTGCTAGTTGAAACTTTTTCAGTGTAAAGTTGTGTTGGAATAAAACACATTTACCTGGAACTGAGATGGTCACTAAAAATGAAAAATAGCAATGACACTGACATTAGATTATTGCAATAAAATGGAACATTTGTTTGAAAAACTTTGTCTATTGACTAGAATGATTTAGATAAAGGCAACACCTCTGTCACGTTTCTTCAGCTGTAGTTCAGATTTTCCCATGCCACATCCCATGACCCTTTGCTGTTTTCACTGTCAAAGACAAAGATACTTTTCATGCGTGAGATATTTCACCTTGTCTTTTGCTACCTGGGTATAATGCAATAATAGATTTATATATACAGTATAACACATTTCTCTATTATTTTAAATTTTTTTATAGACATTTTTCGTAATAAATCAACAGCATAAACAAATGTAAATCATTTGGAGAAATAATTCATTTACTTATAACCACTGGACGATTTACAACATAATTACGAGCGCATGGATAGAAAACGCTCTTTAACATTTTATTTAATGTCTAAAGGGCCTATTAAAAGTAAATGTTACCAAACCTATTGTAAAACAGAATAATCAATAGCCAAATAAAAGAAAAGCACCGGATAGGCCCAAAGGAATCTTACCTGGTCGTGTTACCTTTCTTTAATGACCTCCCCTCTCATCTTCTGCACCTTTTGAAGAAATCTTGTGATTTTTTTTCTACAAACTGGCCAGCCACACTGTCACAAATAAAAAGCAGAAATGTCGCATGCGTGATCACTTAGACTTTTCCATTTCCCAGGCACAGCAGCATAGGTCCCAGTGGCTGTAGTGTTGGAAATGGATGTCCCCTCTCTGCTGCTACACACTCTCATCCATCACAAACACAAACTGGCTAACGGCTTGTGAATAGCAGAGCCAAGTGTCTTGGACAGGCCCCGTGATCACTTAAACAAAACAAGATGCAAGTGGATTAGGATTAAACCTTACTACGGCTGGCATCTACGCTGAATAAACGGATGAAGGCTCTGATAAAGGGCAGCATCTGTTTATGAAAGGAGATTTTCTTGTGACTCATATGTCAACAGTAACGTGAATATTATCTCCATTAACGGTTAATTGACCACTGGCTAGTCTGGACCCGTCTATTCTCTGTAAATACAGACATATTTCTTAATCAATTTACAAGTTAAGTAATACAGAATATTATTACAGATATACAAATGGTTATGGAAACATCACAAACCATCTACTGCATGAATAGGTCTGATAATGTATCAATCAAAACAGTGATCATGTAACAATTTGCCATATGGGTATAAAAACACCAAGAATAATAAGATATTTGTAGAACAAGTATTAGGTGAAGACAAGCAATACACGCATTAGAAAAGCTGTACATAGAACATAAATAATGTCCCTGTCTTTCTGGATTAACTCAGTGTTTCTATGGCCTGCAACAACAATTAAAATTTCTCAAGCACTTTTATGATGTTCTGAATTTTGAGACTCCAAAGAGTTGTTCAGTTCTGTTTCCAACAAGTCTTCATATCTAAACTGTCTCAGCGAAACAGGAAGGTTTTCCCCTTTCTCCTTTTCTCAGTATTCAACCTTCAATCATAAAGCTTTTCTATCTGAACCTAGAACACAGACAAATAGACCAATTAAAAGGTGGCAAACAGAAGCAGCAAATCTTCCCTCACTACTGACTGTACTGGAAGTATTGGAAAACAAATTAAACAATATTGGTTACAATTTAAAATATTAAATTTAAATAAAACAAGTCAAAAGGTGTTGTAAAATGAGTGGTCTACTGGATTGTATTGCAATGTTATAGTAGGTGTTCTATCTGTCTGCAGTAATTATGTTCTAGTCATGTTGTGCAGACATGCATTTTGAAATTGACCTCTATTTTAATATTTCCCACTAGATTTTCTATCTTGCTACATTAAATCCTGCTACATTTTTTAATAATAATGTCTTTCATGTGTTGAAATACATTTCAAGAATGTCCTCTGTGTTGTCTGCTTGTGGAACATCTGCATCGTTCATCCTCCACAGTGATTCATCTGTTAATAAAGGCTCTTTGTGATCCCAGCCAGGAGCAGCTGTCGGTGGTGTGACTCCCGGCGGCACTACAACAAAGAAGTGGTGGGAGACGTCTGATACTCAAGGACTCCGCTCATTCATGCATGGTTATGTGATGTTAAGAGCTGCAGTATCCCACAGTGACCACAGGTATGTGTGTGTGTGTGTGTGTGTGTGTTTAAAGGATATGGCTGACAATAAGCAAAATGACCAAACTGCACGGCCCCGACCATGACTCTGAAAACTGAAATATCAATAGCCTAACTGTGCTGTGTGTATTGATAAATCCGTGGCGCTGTCCGTGGTGCTGAAATAGCAGACAGATTAATAATCTGTTTTGGATCTATGGTATTATCTAAAATAAAGAGTTGGGGGATATTAAAAAATACGGAACATAAGACAACAAAATACAAAAAGCTAGTCAGGGATGAACGAAACGAACCCTCCCCGTCTGTTAAAAATTAACTATGTGTATGTATATATATGTATGTTTACGTATGTGTATATATGTATACATATGTATATATGTATGTATACGTATGTATATATGTGTGTATATCTATATATGTATATGTATATAGTTGTTTTATATTTTTATTTAATATATTTTATTTATATATATATATAGTTTTTTATATTTGTATTTATTATATTTTTATTTTATTTATTATATTTTATTT